>JTDE01001152.1:47066-61041 GCA_014338405.1 Paragonimus skrjabini miyazakii
CCAAGCAACTCATCAAAAGCGGTCCAAACACTGTACTACCCAGGCTATTGGAATCAGAGTGCTTTAACCGGTATTATGTCACCAAAAACGGTTTGTTAGGGCGCTGCACCTACATGGCCACAAATCCATCGGATCGATGGCCAACCTCCTCGGTAAAACCAATGGACTGGCGTGACGTAACCGACCAATCGAGTCATCGCCAATTGAATGACCAGTGACCTATTTTCTGGGTAATGAACCTGATCGATATCTCGGTCTAATTCTATTAACTCCTTATATAATTGTACTGGCCTGAAGATGAATTATCGAAAACATATGTTCGCCTACATATTTCATTGAGGCATCATACTTAACCACCAGAGCATCGAGAACATTAGCACGAACTGTTAATAAACACACAGACGAGTTGATACGTTTAGTTGACAACTCAATGATTTGCGTCGTGTGCCTCGTTTTGAGGAAGATCAGGACGCTAAATGTGCTGTTGGCGTTCACCTTGAAATCTGTTTCGATTACATGTTTAGCGGTTAGAGAGGATAAAGCATAGTCTTGTTAGACAGGTACTGTAGTCAAAACGATCTTTTGGGTTTACAGTCAGTATGGGATGTGATCAGTGTCCTGCGTATCCAGAGATCGACTAACACTCTCCATGTTGCACTCACCGCACCTTCATAACCATTGTAAATTACGTGGGATGTAGCCTAATGGATGTGATTCCTGTCACTCAATAACATGGATGGTTGCTTCGTTCATCATATAACGAAAAATTGGGCGCGGTCATCTCGATAAATTATCAATTTATCGAGATGACCGCGCTCATGTGTTACTTCACTTGTTTGACAGCAATATAACCCACGAACAGCTTCTGGGATAAAACATTTTTTTCTGAGTGTCACAATTTCACAGTTGCTTTCTGTATAACTTGGAATTGCACTGAGTATATCAAGGAGAATTGATCGATCTCTGGATACGTAGGACAACGATCATACCCATGCTGGTTGCGAACGCAAACGGGTGTTCTGACTACACCAACTACCGGACACGTCCAAAATTCACCCTCTTGAGTAGCAAAGCACAAACTCGAGACAGGTCACAAGGTGGACGTCACAACAGCATTCTATATCTCCTTCCTTACCATGTGGAGGCCTGGCGTGCAACTCACTCGATAATTATCAGTCACTATCGGTTGATGTTCCAGCTGCGCTGATAGTTTAGTATGGTTTCGTAGTGAGAGTTTCGTCGTATACGTTCATCTGTATGTGCATAATTATCGGTCTTCTATTGTGCACGTACTTCACGGTTACCTAGTCACATTCAGGTTTGTGTTCAGATTGCACAATAGGAAGATCCGGGAAACAACATCGCAGGAACTGCGTTTTTCGTTTGTCATCTGTTTTTGACTGGGACTATTTGTTTGAATAATTTTACACTAACTGGGGTGAGTTAGAAAATAGTCAGTAGAGGTTATGGACAGCGTGTTTGTTATCAGTTACGCAATCACTGTTCCAAATTGTGGGCCAGAAGAGGTTAATTGTCCGCACGAACTTCTTCTGAGCACAGAGGTCAGGGTTGCGTAATCGGATACTTATGGCCTCGGCAACCGTCAACATTCTGAATCTCACCATTTTTGATCTATTTCTTGGCACTCGGTAGACAATCTGAAAGGCGTCCTTCTTACTGACAGATTAATCAGAGACAGTCGAATGAGCAACAATAGCGCTTGAAACCGTTTTAATCACACCATTATTCAATCACGCAGGATGATGTTCACGCATTCTGTCAGACAATCGCCTTGTAGTACGACCAATATATGATGCTCGACATGAGCATACAAATGAGTACACACAACAGCTGGTTGTAGAACATGGAAGTTTGCCTTTGAGTTGTGACATGATAATGGGTGTTGGATGGAAACTCACGCACAATTGAGCGGCAAGGTAGGTTATTTCGACTGACTCTTTGAGCTTTCTTGAGATGGACTCGGCCATGGGATCATCCTTGAAAGGAAGACTGATAAACGCGAGTTTCTTATTCACAGAAGGTGACTTAAGTTTCGACTCTACCGCCTGCATCGCCTTTTAAATGAAACGCATTGGGTAGCCATTCTGCATGAACACATCTTGTAGAGAATCTAGCTCAGCTTGTAAAGTGTCAGGGGTGCAGATCTTTAACGCTCTACCCGTCAGACATTGTATGAGGTTTTGCGTTTGATTTAGCGGAACGAAACTGTCATACTGAATGTACTGGCCAATCCAAGTTTGCTTACTGTACACCTTCCGTTGGATTGAACCATCTTCTCTTCTTACTATGCCAACATCCAAGAAATTTATCTGACCATTGTTGTCTGACTCCTGGGTGAATTTAATACTGCTGTGGGCTGAGTTAAAAGCTTCCATAATTCTGTTCATGTCAGAATTCTCGTTGACGACGCAAAAAATATCATCAACATAGCGTTTGTAAAATGTAAACTGTTCAATGACCACACTCAGTTGGTTAGTCTCCAGTTTGGTCATGAAAACGTCAGCTAGAGGCGAGCACATTGCCACTCCATCTCTCTGACGGTAGATTGCATTGTTGAACAGAAACTGAACGTTAGTAGTACAAAGCACCAACAGTTCATCATTTGAGATGCCTACTTGTTTGTTGTTACGCTCGATGTAATCGCATAAATAGTCAATTGTCTCTTGCAGAGGCACGTTCGTAAATAGTGGGGTAACATCGAATGAGAACATTCTTTGATTGTTTAGGTCTTGAACTGCGTCAATGAAATGAAACGTGTCCAGGAGACTGTGTTTCGCTAGTTCCAGTCTGGTAAGTTCGAGCAGACCGGCAAGCCATTTGGCCAGAGCGTGATAAGGCGAGTTGCACATATCTAAAGTGGATCTCAAGGGTAAGCCTGGTTTGTGCATTTTGGGCAGACTGTATAACCTAGGAATTATTGTTCCATTGAGGCGGATGCGTTTGAAAGTTGCCGAATCAATTATCCCCTTCTGTTTCATTCCACGCAACAATGCAACAATTTAGATATTGCTTTTTCTACAGCTGATGTTTTGTCCTTCTCCGTGCTCATACTCATGAGTTTTGAGCTATCAGCTAGTATATCATTCATTTTGGTAACGTAATCAATCCTGCTCATTGAGACAACTCCTGTTCCTTTATCCGGTCTGGAAAGCATTATACGCTCGTTCTTTTGTAAACACTTCAGTGCATCTAAATACTGCTTCTTCAAGAGCTGTTTTGTTTACGGTGTGTAGTTAAGGTACTGATAACACGAGTTCAGCAACGTTGACGTCAGTCTTTCTTCGTTTGAAGACGATGATGGAGTTAGGGTAGCTAACAGATCATACAAGGTTTCAAATTGAACTTTTAAATCAAGCTGGCTGGTTTCAGACGCGATTGTTGCTCATTTGACTGTCTCTAATCATTCTGTCAGTAAGAAGGACGCTTTTCAGATTGTCTACCGAGTGCCAAGAAATAGATCAAAAATGGTGAGATTCAGAATGTTGACGGTTGCCGAGGCCATAAGTATCCGATTACGCAACCCTGACCTCTGTGCTCAGAAGAAGTTCGTGCGGACAATTAACCTCCTCCGGCCCACAATTTGGAACAGTGATTGCGTAACTGATAACAAACACACTGTCCATAACCTCTATTGACCATTTTCTGACTCACCCTAGCCACTGTTTTCATATTTATTGTGTTGTAATTAGCCTGACGATCAAACACAGAAAACAAGTCTTGTTCGCTACTTTGCCGTTCTCATGATTGCATTGGGTATTTTCGAGCGAAGTTTACACTACTCACAAGTAGTCACATTTTTGCCAGCGTGTGTGGACGGTCAAAGAACTAAATTGTTGTGTGCAAACATTTAGCCACATTTGCTTGTGACTAACGCTCAAATTGTGCAATCGCCTGGGTAGGAGACACAGTAACTGGCCTGTCAACTCCAATCGATGACCATACGATTAGGGCTTATCTTCAGGTTGACAATAGGAAACGCTAAACTTATGGGATATTTTGGCTACTGGTAGCTAGCAGGGATTTTCATTAATTTGAACTGAACGTCAGTCTTAGTTGATCGCATCTTTCGCATTCTTAAGGCCAGCTCCTTCAAATGGAGGCGCTAAACTGGAGAATTTCTTTTGTTAGAGCTCGTCACTAGTGAATACCTGTGTCGCGGTCGTGTTCTCCACGCGATAGCCAAGCACCATTTACACCAAGCTTTTAGGTCGCGCAGTGGTGTATTACTGATTCGGTAGGAGTTTGGCGCGCTCTGGTGATAATTGCGCGATTTTTGAATTGGTGGTGATGCGTGTGATTGTGTGTGATGTGACAAACCGAAAAGATATTCTGAGCTCGTACCTCGAAGCCTTGCATTTCGCAAACTCCGGGGATATCCCGAACTAGATGGGCACTTTGTCATATGAGTACCAGAGATATGCGAGTCGAAGCAGACAAAAAGAGGAGCTTCGAGAGTAAAGAACGAATGTAGATTTAGACGCATTCAAACCCGGCGATTTAGGCGTTATGTATGAAGAGAGTATTTTCTTAATCAGGCGCCTTCTACGTGCTCTGACTGTATGGATCACCTACGTTTGGAACAGCTTTATTCTTATAGGTGTGGTAAGCTCAGCTGTCGCGGAAACTTCCGTACCGTTCTTTCGTTTGAATTTAGCATTGAAAACAACTACGTTGCAGAGTGGACCCATTTCACACACGCCCACCGGTCGCACGTACAACAAAGTTTACAAAAACCTTTTAAAACTCCTCTGATCAATACTGCTAGATATTTTCGTGTTAAAGATTATGTGAGAGGGCAGCAGCTGCACTCGCAGGCGTAGGATTCTATATGCTGATGACGTCCTAATTGTTCATTGGGTTCTAACTGCACTGAATTCCTTTCGCCATCGTATGGTAGTTACAAATGAATTACCAGAGGATGTTACCGTCAACAGTTAATGCACATATAGAGCAGAACAGCGACTATTGTAAAGTGCAAACACTTTGGCGTTCTGATTATGCACAAACATATCGAACGAACTGATCGGGTCACCAATATGACCCGTTTCCATGACTTGTCCTGGACGGAGTCGAATTTATGGTCTCACGTCGTTTTACGCTCACCACTGAAAAGTTTTCCCGAAATGTCACAATTTCGCAGCATATACTTCCTTTTATCACCGATTAACTTTACGGGTGATCAATTACCCTGAATGCCTGATAAAACATGGCAAAAATAATCTGTAAACGTCTGGTTAACGAGTGACACTTGTTAGCTTGCGTACGCAAGGAGCAACCGGTTGCACTGAGCAAACCAGCGACTCAAAGATGTGAACAGTTTCGCTATCATCGTTAGAGAGAAGCATGTTTACATGTCTCATGCAATTCATGGCGTTATCTGTTGCGGCGAACAGAACGCTTCGAAGTAGATTAACTGATCGTATTTCGAAATGACTCCCGAACGGTATGTCTTAGTAAACAATGTGACTCGATCGGTGTTCCCACAAAGTTTCCTCACTGACTGCTAAACATCTGGCAGAAACTGGTCATTGTGTGGATTTACAATCAGCGTTCATCCTTGTCAGGCAAAGTAGAAATCAGATAACGCTCAAAATTATGGACTCCTTGCTAGTTACTCCAAATGATTTCTGTGGTTTCAACTTGGAGAGAAGTCCTAGTCGAGGGGTCATCGATTAGAGTTGACAAGACAGTTACTGTGTCTCCTCTCGATACGATCGGACAACCTGATCAACACTCACAAGCGAAAGTGGTTGAGCTTCCACGTACGATAATTCGGTCGTGCCTAACGTGGTCAATGGCGTAGTGGCCAACACGGTTGCCTCATGAAAGCGTGGCTGGAGTTCTCGTTCCGGCCTTTGCAAGGATATGCACTACTGAAGAGCTTATAAGAGAGTGAAACTTCAGTCTAGTGCTTCCTATGTTCGAAAGGGACCGACTGGAAAGTCTATAGAAATGCGACAACTGCAATTAATTGTAAGTGATGTTCAATCTATATGATCCTTGCTAGTTGTTTGTCATCAGTCTCAGTCATGTGCGCATAAGCGGCCCGTGGTACAAAAGAAATTTTGGGGAATAATTGGTAATAAAGGCTGTTGTTATTTTCACCCTTGACACAAGCTTCCTTGGATGAAGTGAACCAGTTCAATAGTGAAGTTCGATTAAAACTCATGTCTTTTGGTCGGACAGATTATCTGCAAGTTGCAAACAACATCAGCGAAACATGGACAATAACTGGTTGAACCACCTAGAATCGAACCACAACGCCGGATTTTGACTAGGTATCCAGTCATAGCTGGACACCGGTCACACAACATCCGACAGGTCCATAAATTGTTCAGAGCGGCTCTCGCTGTTCAACTCAGAAATGTTTCAGTGTCGAAATAACGGAAACACTGAGCCACTGACCGAGTGTGCTGAGCTGTGGTAAATAGTTCTGAATCAGTGGACAGAACCATCACAATTTGTTTACGTGATGGAAAGAGACTAGGTTATCGTCAAGCCACCTCTTGTACAGGTTGAGCTGGCAAATGCTCATTGTCTACTTTCAATTGTTGTGCATGTTACCATTGTATACGATAAGCAGCAGCATCTAAGCCTGCAGTGGATAGCACTTTTCAACCGAATAATGGTCATAAGTCAGTTTAAGCTAACTTGTCCCACCTCATAACTGTCTAGTGGCTGAACATTCACAAGACGCCCCCATTGAGGTTTTGTTTAACCACATCAATACACTTTTACGATTGTTCAACGAATGCCGTTATTTTCCTTCGACTTAGTGTCTTGTACATGCACGATGTTTAATTACACTTTTTATTGTTTAACGCTGTAACGAATATTCCTCATTTTTCAAGCTTGCATACAAAAAGGACCATCATTTCGCAACTGATTCGCTTGGCTTTAAAAAGCGAAACAAAACCACGCCAGTTCGTTCATGAACTTTTATCAGATTTGAGGTGATTTTTTAATTTGTTTTCCATCGTATGAGACAATAATCCGAATGACCTTCGATGGTAGAAAAAGTAGTTCGCACCAAGCAACTCGAACACACTTCGTTGTATCTCTTCAACTACTTATTGGGGTTCGCAGATCTATACGTTGAATTTCAATCGGTATTATGAAGCAAAACGACAAAATCAATGGCTAAACACAAATCAGCCACCAAGCCAAACTAGTGTTAATAAAATCGTTAGCTAATCAACGCACCAACCTACCTTGTTGTCCTAAACTCTGCTTATCATCAAGAAACAACAATGTCTAATTCGAATTTCTTTGACTGTATGCAGTTATCTAAACCGAACACAGCCCGGATTCCAAAGCACTGATGTCCCTACTCAGTTACGATTCAAATGACCTAACACTTCGGCAATGGTACAAGCGATCTGGCATTGCGATTTCGGATGACACCACCGAATGCCATCCGGGAAGTTCACTTAGAAAGACGCATCAATACGAAAGTGCAGGCATTGATAGAAGTTCCCTTCGCCAATTGGGCGACAGTGAATTTACCTACAACGACAAGACCAAATACTCTTAACTTGCATGGCCTACTCAAACTTCGAAAAATTGACGTAAGCTTGAGATCAATATTATCCCGGTTAAATTCACTGCAATATAAGTTGGCACAACTTCTGCAACCAGTAATGTAATCGACGTTTGGAAAATCTATGCGGAACGTGTATGAGCTGATCGACCAGGCTGTGCGAACAAATACATGACCAGCATGTACCTTGTCCACTAATGCCCCTCTAACACAGATGATTGACATAGTCTGTCGATATATTGACTTGAATTAACCGACAAAACGGGATCGTCTACGTTCGAGTTCGAACGCCCTCTGTTACTGTGTGTGCCGAACGTCAGGTTCTACTACCCCAGGTAAATAATTATATGCAAACTGGTGCTACGCGCAAGCCACCTGGGGCGCTCAGTCGATATTCTCGTTCCTCACTTATAGCATAACGTAGATCCCGGCCTTGTTAAGCACATCTCTAGCGATATTATATCGAACAAATTCGGCTATTTACCGACACAGCAGAGATAACGAGTATACCTGGCTCAACGAATCAGCTGAGTTCTAAAATTAGGCTGATACTTTGGCAGTCTCAGATATTCTCACGCAACCTGCTGGCGATAACCATATGTCAAGGGCTGTTCGGGGGAAACATACTCGACCAAGATAGTTTCTGAACTATCGTTTTGTACTAGTTTGATAAAAGGATAATCTGTTTTCACCGTGCTAGGCGGGTCTATCCGAAAAACCTCGGTCAAAGAGGTCGTTGTTGAGAGCAACCCTCAAACGAAATAGCTATCCGTTGGCATTTATTAATAAATTCGGCACAACAATTACCGTGATGACTTCAGCGGTGCTGAGAACGAGTGCCTATCTTCGTTTGCTTTACAGAATTGATGACTTCACCACTGCATGGAAAGCTTGTCTCACGACATTTACAATGAGCATGTTCCAAACAATACAACTGTTCATGCTTTCCACCACCGCCTAAATCCAAAATACCACTACCAAATGCTACACCACCAATTAATTTTCGTGTCGACCCACCTGCCTAGGCAGAATGAAGCGGTTACAACACAATCGGGTCAACGAGTCCAAGATTGGACTCGTAAAACGCCCATGGATACCGCAGTGTCTGGACTCGTGCAGAACTGTGTGGAATGTCTGGGCATTCGACAAATGTTTGCACATTGTTCGAACACGTTGCACAGTCAAAAATCAAGGACTTCAGCCCACCGAGGTCGGAGCAATTGGCAAGAAAGATATGGCAACCACACTGTCTTGGTAACTGACAGACATTGAGAGTTTTGTTACATGCACCCGCAGTCTGCATTACGTACTTGAGATCCAACGAACTGAGTTCAACATATACATTGTGCAAAAATCTCGACCTCCGCGTTCAAATTTTTTTTTAAGGTAAAGAGTTGCTTTATGCTCCTAAGTAATCAATACCAAAACCTCCTGTGCAGTCTACCGCTAAAACACAATGAGACCAGCGATAATTATTCGCACCATCGGACCGCATCGTTAGCGCTCAGAACGAGATTTTAACTCACAAACCTGATCTTTAACTAGAGGAGACAGTAAATCCCTTCGAAATGGATCCCCCAAAAATAGATCAAGCGGACAGATCTCCAACGCAAGAGTGTGACCACAAGTAATAGCAGATACCTCGATTTTCACATTCAAACCATATCGGAAGTATAATTCAACTTTATTGTAAGCCGGTTTGCTATCGCAACTACTGTAAATAATTTAAAACGAAACTTCCAGTTACCGACAAATTTAACATGGACGAATAACTAAGAAATGATCTTACGTCCACCGCTATGTGGTCCAGATAGCTAAGTAGCAATGACACCGACTTTTAATTACATACAATTGTGGATTCGAACCTTGATAATGTCGAATTCCCACACGATATCGTAGAAGCTAAAAACGCAACTCTGTCTACCAATATTGGTTTCATTACTGTTCTGCTTGGATTACGCAATGAATATGATTGGTTCACATTACTTGTTTATACGCATGCTCACAATTATTTATATAGGTGTTTATTTCAAATTGGTTGTGTATATAGGCATGTGTGTGCGTGATGGGGGTTGCACCACAGATGAACAAGGGCTTAAGACCCTGGCAAATGAAAGTATTTCACAGTTCATCAGTGACACAAAATAGTCTATTCAAAAACGATTGCTGCTCGTGAGCTTACCAGCTCACACCGCTCCACGGCACGAAAAATTGATAGTACGGAGAAGGGGGCAGGGAGACGACGGATGAATTCACATTGGTACGTACGCGTGACACGGTGAGCGGTGCAGTAAAGCAACAAATAGAATAAGTGCCAACAAATAAGAAAAAAAACTAAGAAAAACAAAGTATGCGTGGTAGGATCACACTGTTCAAGCTCACCCTCTCTCTCGTCAGTGATGGGGCTTGAAATTGTGCCGTTCCAAGTTCGACCGAAGTGCTCATAATATCCAGTCCAATCGAACAAAGTCGGCAGGATGCGATGACGTTAACCGGCTCGATTCCAGAGCTGTACACAGAGAGCAGAATGGTCTTTGATTAGGACTGACACCAGAGAAGAAAGAGGAGGAAGGGAGAGCAACAGCCAAACGGCAAACTAGCCAGTAAGTGCATGAATGTATACACTGGAGTATATTCTATCGGAGTAGAATCACATTCGAAACAAGACGGGCAAGCAGAAGATGCGTGTGTGTGTGCAACAGGGGGCAGAGGGCGAAACGGCGATATTTGTTGAGGGTATGTTTGGTTGACTAGGAGAGGTGGAAAGCGTTTTGGCCTTCACGGATGGCATACATTAGTTTGGCAGCAAGTAATTCCTTGGAAGAATAGTCTGGCAACTTCAAGTAATTTTGGCAGGTCATCACTGAGGGCAGATGATTGTCAGCATTCTCACCACTCTCGCGTTTCATAACGATTTTCAAAGGTGGCTTTAGAGCTCGGAAACCTGCAAAGTTATAACCGAGAGAGATAAGAAAACGGTTGAAGTGAAACAGGTAATCATTCTTTATGACGCAGTACACAAGTTAGTAGAACAAAGCAGCTAACTCATCATCAACACTTTTTGTTGATTGATACTCGTATTAAACGGTCACACAAGACAGCTTCACTGTCTTTTACTTCGCTTAGTGAATAACTTTAGTACAATGCGATACCATGGCACTAAACACAATGTATTCGAAACGTGTTTGCATACACGAATAAGTAACAGGGCAGCATCCTCCAGCTCAGCTGTAACGTATCTCTTTGGGAGTTCGGCAGCAAAAATGGTTAACGAAGAAAGCTAGTCAACTCGATGTTGGGGAAAAAGTAATGGACACGGAAATTTCTAAGATGAAAATATCTAAATTGTTGGATTGCGTTTTGTCTAATAGTGCGCGTAACAGAAATACACCTCGCAAGGACTTACCTCCAACGGGTAGACGAGGACTACCGGTGACAAACTGCACAAACAGACGGCGTTCTTCCTCAGTGAATCCCGACATAACTTCAAACAGATTTCGTATGGTGCGCGACTGTGGTGTGTATCCGTGGTCGCAACGACAGGCCTCTGTCAAATTTTGAATATCCCATCCTTCATCAACCGAAGATTCTTCCTGCATGACATGAGACCGCACAGCACTACCAGACCACAATGCCTCGAAGTGGGAAGACGAACGTCCACAGAACAGACCTTCCATTTCGTCCGGCTGGAAAATCAGTGCTAGCCGACTGCGGACATTGGGCAGCACGGAATCGAAGCCTTCGACAACAGCTTCCATTTGGCGACTGGCGCCCTCGACAACTAACCAGTGTGCGACCAACCGAATGTAATCACCAAGATTATTGCCAGTTACCATGATATGGCTACCGTTTTTCAAAAGTTCAATCTACAAATAAAAAAAAAGACAACCGTATGAATGGAGGCACAGAAAGGTTGACAACCTTCATGGGCTCGAGAAGACCACACGAATGGACGTAAGCAAATAAAACAGTGTGGCACGGAAAACATGTAGTCTTCAAAAAGAACGAAGAGCCAATAGATATCTGACGGAGCAAAGATGTTTGTGGGATTAAGGAAATTCGCGTTATTCTAGTACGAATGATTACTCGCTCAAAAGAAGACCACGCCTACCGCGGTACAACGTCTAGGGCACACCACGCTCAGCAAAAACAAGGTTAGAAGCATATAATTGATAAGACAATGAAGCCCAATTGCTAAGTAAACGATTACGGATTCGAGCCACGTTGCAACGACCGTCCCCGTCTATGTATGAGCAACCTAATAATGTTCAGCACACATGTGACCCTGTTTGTCGCATATCAGTGAATAGCATACTTAGCTTAACAGGGCATCCACGACCGTTGAGCGCGCACTTGATACAGAGTAAGTGGTTAGTCCAGACAATGCATCCGCTTGTTCCTAGATCATCACAATGCTGATATTCATAGGCAACCCGTTCCAAGTACAGCTAACGGATGATTTGGATAAATAACTATCATATTATTTCGGTTTTCGCCACCCAGCTTCAGTGGGTGCTATTGCCACAAAGACAGCTGAACAACCGCAATACTCACGCCAATGAGACCGATGAAGTGTCACCTCTTCTGATGGTTCAGTTAATAACTTAAAAAGTCACGATGACTCCAACACATCAAAGAGACGAGGACTAGAGGTTTTGAATTTATAGTGGCTGCTTTAATCATCTTTCACCAATTTATTGACCGATCACCCCGAACTCCACGTCAGTGAGTCCGAGGCTTGGCTAAGAATGTATGGCAGGATATGTGATAGGACGTTATTGTTAGGACAACTTTCCGGACGTTACACAGTTTTAAAGTTTGAACGGGTGATCTTGGTCAATCCTAACAGTCAAAACTAGAAACGTACTCAGTAAGAAAGAGGACTGAGCTCAATTTCAGAGAATCGAATAGCGTACACCACTTCAACATGAAAAACGTGGACACAACAAAAGGCTCTGGAAATTAATCTACAGTTTACATCTCACTGTTTTACTCAAGTTCATTAAAGGAATAGATTATTTTGGGCAACGTTATCAGGTCCCATGTCTGTAGACGCCCTCAGACAGATTGAGAATAAGGGATAAGAGTGATATTAACCCGATGGGCCAGACAGCGAGGATGTAATCTTTGTGGTGCTCGAATGATTTTCTGATGATGCTGCATCCTCATCATGTTTGATAAACGAACGTTATCGGCGAAATCGGCCAAATAAGAGGTGTGGAATAGTTGTCAGGCAAGCAGTACCGTATGGAGGAACGGACAGAAACGCCCAGCGAAAATGGTGTGGCATTTCAAGCACGTCGGCAATCGCAAGTTGTGTAAGGATCGCCCGGATTAGGCGATTTTCTGACAAGGCTTGTGCGCGAATCATCAGGTCAGCCTCAGATGGTAAGATTGGTATGCAGAATCGGCTTCTTTTTATGCATGTGTAACTTAATGAAATAGCAGGCGAAAAGATGAAGCGAATCTCATGGATACTCCCGCCTAAACCATGATGACAGACTGTTTATGATCCATCGAGACCCTGAAGTTTACCTGCAATAATGTAGCAGTTAAGCAGCCTAACGCCACTTGAGACAGACCATTAATGTGTGCGTCCCATTAGTGTTAAAATCGCAACTCGGTCACAACCTGACTGCTTCGGAATCCATAAATTATTTCTTTACAACACATTTTTAAGTAAGTATCCGTATTAGTCGGCTCCATTTTGACAATCAACTGCGACATCCACTGCTCCCCAAAGCATACGACACATTCATCTTATTGAAGTATACCTCCTTGGTATGGCAACCGCTAGCAGTGACACTACCCGACGCATGCAAGAGACTGGACACAAAATCGATGCAGCTGCAGTTTCCTGAATGTAGTAAGTGCACATGCAACCCACATACAAACACAATCAGGCGGAAGTTTACGTAATGTGATCAGAGTGTACGAACACCTATTTCATGTCAGCCGATATTACGAAAGTGTTAAAATAAAAATGTACCGGACATTAGTAGATTTTTCTTAGAACTGCATTCAATCCAGCGTGCCGGATTGGATTATAGTCGCAGATTTTGGTCAACCACATTGTTTGCTAGTCTATGTATAAAACAAGAAAACCGTCCAACAAACGGTTGAGATTGTCCGATATAAGACATGAACCACAGGGAAAACGGAACAGAATAGTGATTACTAACAGTTGAGTGGCATCCAGAGGTGAGAGCTTATACAATTTCTCGGAACATGCATATATCGCTGCAGATAGACAAAGCAATATCTTGATCTGTGTTAAACTCCGACGATATGTAGTTGTCGACCTGACGAACATTTGGCATCCGTGTAATGCTCACCTAACTAAAGGGGATGGTGCAAGATGAGAACAATGACGGTACCACGTCTCGGATGTTCATGTAATACTTATCGTTGATA
>JTDE01001152.1:63691-78043 GCA_014338405.1 Paragonimus skrjabini miyazakii
AAGTCGTAGTGAGTGTCATTCAGATCACACGATTGGACGTTTTTGTTATTGTTGTTTTCTTTGTTCATACCCCCCGAAGTACTGTAGACGTTAAATTGAAAGGTTCCCGTGTTATTGGTTATTTGGTACTGACGAGCCAATACGAAATGCATCTACCAGTGTTCGTCTTCTAACTGTTTTGTACAACTACTATCCTTCGAACCCAACTGCGAAGAATCCGGACTTCAGCTGGAATCAAACCAGTGACGGAAACAGCATGTCCAAACGCAACAAGCCCTCCACAAGGTGAGCTACGAGGCTACGCCGGGGCTCAATTACCAACCCAACCCAATTCACTCAATGATTCAGAGACTGACTGCCTAGGCATGATTTCTTGAACACTTAACGCTGGAACCCACTAATGCCACTGTTGAACACTGGAATTGCCTTACTTGAAAAATCCTGACTGGGAATTCAATCTCCTGAGTAACTTGGTAGGTTTCATATGGCAAATAAAGTGGAGTGGATAACTGAGTTCAAATATGAAATTCCTGAGTTATTGGCCTGGTTTCTTGGATCAGCTTGTACAGCGCTTGTTACGTTTGGGCATACTGTTCCTGACGCTGGTTCGAATTCAGCCGAAGTACAGATTTTTCTGAGTTGGGTTTCTTCCGAATTATCAAACCTGTCAAACTACTTTTCAGTATTCTGTAAACCGCAAATGATAAGTCCAGGACCTGGAGGACTTATCTATTAGAATTTATTGATAGAATGCATCTAACTTGTACATCAATTTATCTGTTTACTGGTAAGTAATCTAGGATGTTTTTTTTACTGCCATAAGTCAATTAAAAAGTCCAGTTGGCTTGTAAGACTGCGGTTAAACGTGAGCGAAGTACGGTTTTCAGTGGTCCGAAATTTCTGACGATTCATCAGCGTCCCCTAAGAATCACACACACAAGAAGACAAGACCATGCTGGCTAGATCCGACTGGATAACTGAACACAAAAGGTTTTAATGCAAAATCAAACGGATCATACCTCATAGCCAGGTAACACAAAGTTCAGACATAAATCTTCAATTTCGTTGTCCAACACGGCTAAAGCGGCTTTCAGTTCATCATGTTCACGGTGCGTATGCGAGCGAGAGCTACCAGAATTCTTGGAATTGGACGATAAATGCAGTTGCGGGAGTTTAACTGCCCCATTTCCTCCGCTACCTATAGTTGGCGATAAATGTGCAGAGCTGACTGGATGCGCACCGGCATTGCTGGTAACATGAGTTTGATCCAGTTGTCGACACAACATGTAGCGACGATTGGCCATTTCCGCTAACTGGCGCAGATGCCGCCCCAATTCTGGGTCGACCAAAGCCAGATCGTTCAGGAGAATATGACCTTCAGTGATGGCTTGTAACGGAGTAGAGGCCAGAAACCACTTGAAGAACGCCGGAGAAAAAGGTAAATCCAGTTGACGCCAATCTAACAATGCCCGAGCCATCAGCCGACCCAAGAATAGGAATCGAGAACGTATCTGGGTGGGCGATAAATTAAACAGACCAGGATTAGAGTAACAACCAGAAGCGCCATTGAATAATGTAATGCTGTGACTGACAGATAAGGAAGATCCACACAAAAACATTGGACCTAACACACGCCAGTTCTGACATAGTACGCATAATTGATGAATGACAGCCAGAGGTGTAAATGCTAATGGGCACACAGGCATGCGAAATACAGTGCGACGCTTAGGTCGATAGAACCTTGGATAGTTCGAAAAACACCGACCGGCGTCGTCCGATTAAAGTACACGTAAAATCCTACGGGAACCAAACGAATTGTAGTTGTGACGACTGTCAGCGCCTCCGTTTCACACTGAATTTGGTGCACATTGCTGTATGATTTGATGGGAATAAACCTCGGCTCAAACCTACGACTGTCGACTCTGCCACTATTGGATGATCTTGAACTATAAGTTGGTCATCGGCGGAAAAAGTGATCAGATCGAAAAAGACTTATAAGGAACACTTCATCAACTGTTTAACTGCTTGACGAAACAGAACTACAAGTTGAAACAGGTTGGTAATAGAGGAATTCCTTGTAAACAAACACATGTACCACCACTACTATCTATGTATGTCACAGAATCAGGTGGTGTGAATTCAACGAAACTGTATGCAAAAAGATGGTATAAAGTGTTATTCAGGAATAAAGTAAGCACATATGTACGCGCCAGTTCGTTGGGTGATGTGCTGCTAGACAAAACTGAAAGCGATTGTAACAAAGATAAAAGTGTGACCAACTTTCTGGACTCCGTGATTGGATCACAAAACAACCCACTCACTTCACGGAAAACAGCTGAACGAGTTTGTTTGGATAATGGTCGAGGATAGAGTCCCGGAATAGGTGCGATGACGTAGCCATCTGAAGTTGTCTCATTGCCATGCCATAAACCATGGGAAGATTTCATCAACTGCCGACTGACCAGCGTATAGAACTCGAGAGTCGGACCTAAACCGAAACCAACCTCTCCATCGAAAGCAATTTCGAGAACAGCTCGTGAATCCAACAACTCCGCCAATGTGGCTTCGGCTTGTCTTAACAACCGTTTGCCTTCACGATGTACTGTGACCTTGTGGCGTTTTAAGTTGGGTGAAAGAGCCAGACGTGTGTGATATCGACTTCGTGAAGCAGCATGCCTATGCATGGCCGTACGTGCATGACCGGACACAGAGGTTACGTCGGGAATCATGTGTCCTAACGATTCAGTATGAGAAATCGCCAACGGCCAGTAGGTAGATCCAACAGAACTGAGTGCCGAACTAACCAAGGTGTTCGCCTGCGAGATTCCTGAGCCAAAAGTGCTACTGGCAGAATTTGGACTTGCAGCTGATAGATGTGAAACATCGTACAAGCTGGTCGAGGTATGAACCGTGACCGATCCGCGAGAACCCGAAGCAATCTGTTGCTCGATTTCCGACACCGAAGATGCGGAAGTATCCTGTGGGGATGGACAGAAATGTGCAACACAGTGGTCGTGAAACCCATATGAAAAGAAAAGAGCAAACGCGTTGTGTAAGATAGTAGAACATAAGTGGGGGAACCAAATGTTCAATAACGAACAAAAGCAGTAGAAACAAGTTGGGAATATAAGTTAGGCAATGAAAATCAAGTACAAGCGCGTTTTTAGTGACTTGTTACACAACAATACAAGCGGACAGCAAAGAGGTATGTGCCGAATAATCTGGTTAGAAAAAGTGGAACTGCAAAAGCAAACAGAAGACATGACGGAATCGGCAGAACTAGACTCATGATAGGTTTTATTCTGTTAACGGATCAGTTTCATCATCAGTTTGGAAAGCCTCGATATCATATACAGTGGTGTGTAGTAGTAATGTCCCTGATCTGCTGTCGAAACTCGTTCACGGAAGTGATGAAAAATGCAACCATATATTTCTAAAGAAAAGTCAATCTTACGATAACTGGTAAGCCAACGACTTTGATACAGCTGTGTACAAGATTATTTCTAACCAATGATATGGAAATTAATATAAGCCTTAACTTAGAAGATAGTACCTCCAAATCTTACTCAAAAGAGCAATCAATGCATTCATACCACATCACGCCATGATCATGGTCGGACATTGAGATCAGTCAAGACAGGATGGTCAGCTCAAAATATATGCATAGAATGACACTCCACACAAGATCAGACAACTGGATATTGGTCGCACTCCACGACGGGTGAGTGCGAACTGTAACATAAGTATCTGACCCCGTATCCACTAAATACGGTGATAAAAATGTAATTTCAATTCGTCTATCCAAAAGACTCCATTCCGCATAAAAGCGATTGTCGTTCAATCAGTTTAATCTAATTCTCGTGTCTCTACATCAGAAAGGCTACATATGTGGGACGTACGGATCGAACAGCAAGGGTCGTCACAGTGAGCTGGGCGGAGGCACTTTTCCCCAGGAATTCGCTATAACTGTAGAGAAAAATGGATTTTCCAATTTGGTGAATTTGGATGTCGTCGTTTTCTTCTTAATTTGAGTTTGGCGCTCGCCTCTGATTAAACCTGCTGGATAGCCTAGTCCCAAGGTCACTCAAAACTCATAAATATAGCAGCTGGGCACCATTAGTTCGCCTACGAGGTGAGCAGTAAATAAAGCTCGTTTAAAGACTATCTTTTCACTTATTTGTTGGGCGTCCTAAGTTGAGAGTTGGGTTTCGATACTTGCGCTTTGATTTTCGGGCCATACTGCGATATCGTTGCGTTCCGTTCGTGGTCGAAATACTGCTGCTCATGGTCTTTGCGTACGTGCTTGTCTTTCTCTTCCAGGGGGTAGTAACATGATGTGCATAAGATTGTCAGGGAGTTAATAACCCCACCCAGAACATGGTCAGAAGAAAATAGAATCTATTTCACTGTTCACAAATGGCATTGTTTTTTTTCTGTTAGTGCTTATTTTAGGTCGACAGCTCACACGAAGACGTTTAAAAATACCACGCTTCTTAATGCGAGCCATCCAAGAAGGCGATCCTTTTGTCTTTAATCCAACTTCGACTCTTTTCCGTACGCACGTACACATTAATCTACTCTAGGAGGACCATTGAAAATTTCATTCACAAGTTGCGCCTTTTGAACAAATGATAATATGGATTATGCATCTGTGGCGTACAAAACAGCAACGAAAAGCACAAAAAGGTTCGTTACGACAGCTTACACTTCCCAGTTTGAATATTATGTAGATAATACACTCTACTTTCAAAGGTTATTAGGTTGATGTTCAGAGCAACTGAGCAACTCCGGATCATGCACTGCTTTCGGTGGAATAACGGGCAGGTTCACGGGATTATCCTTACCTGAAAAGTGCTCCCTGTCTGAAAACTACCGATTATTTGTCAGACAGGAGTTGCAAGCTTCATCGGTGAAATAAATTCAATTCACAGTAGCGCGCATCCATATGGTTGTGATGTCTGCAACCCAATGCTTGAAACTGACATGTGCTCGTTTTTGACCGATAGGATGATGGCATCAATGACGTGGGACAACCTGAACTGTCGGTAGAATGATTAGAACAACCTCGTGCAGAATCAACTCTCGACTTCAAAGGATAGTGAGGAACGCCGCGGTCTTCATAAGGAAGGAACTGAACCAAACTAGAGCTCAAACTGTGGTCTCCGGGGTGGTGGTGTCAGTGACAAGCTGCAATCCCACCGCAGCACAATCTTCTCCAACAGCCCCCCGACTTTGTAGTAATGGCCAGGCGGTGAGATCACATAACAAACGTGCCTGGCGCAGCGAAATTGAAGATGAAGCATAACGTTAGACGTAGAGATGTTCAACCTACTGTCCTTAAGGTTTTAATCCGGAGGTACTGTTACTCACATGGCGATTCTACCACACACGAACTGTGAAAAATCAGTAACCGATAAACAGGGATAATCGGACGATAGAGGAAGGTGATTCACACAAATACATGCACTGGAAATTCTATCCTTAGTAAACAACCGGACGTTCTAACAACACCGTAGATTACAAAGGTTGGTGAACACACGCAATACTATGCTCACAAAAGTCAAGCAGTAACAATACGAGCCGATGGGTTCCTAAAAACACAGAGGAGATGTCCAAGTCTGTCTGAAGAAAGCACTGCCGGTAATCAAGTCAACTGCAGCAACTTTCAGGTTAAATACCAGAGTACAGATGATCCAACAATTGCTAATTGTGCACTGTCGTGAAACACGTGTTCGGGCAGACCAGGGTCAATAACGTAACGTAGGAGAGCGGTGTATACGGACAAGTCGCAAGTTCTTATCACATTTTCTGATTGGCATACGTTATACTAGTTGATATATGATGTGGCCCTCCCGGAATCAACACGAATCAGTGGACAGCTAGAAGCACCAGGATAACATGAAGTGTTCTAAGACGATCTTTTCATGAAGTTCGGAAAACCATGTGTTTCCAGCATTTCCACTCAAGTTGCCTTTGCCAAACTGCGTCATCTCTGGCGTCGGGAAGTTGTTAGGTTGTCGCTGAAAGGAAGAGTATATAATGCTTGTGCACGTTCTGTTTTGCCCTATGGTTCGGAAATGTGGCATGTTCGCAAGGAAGATATCAACAAGCTCGCGGTGTTTGACCATCGTTGTCTCTGCCAAATAGCCCACATTAAGCGTGAGCAATATGGCCGTTCGCAGACGCGTATTCCGGAACGCTCGGGATGCGCGATCAATTAGTCAACTAATCACGGTGCATAGTTTGCGATGGTTAAGTCACGTACTTCGTATGTCAGCTGAGTGTTTGCCGTACTGAGCACTATATACTGAGACCACCAACAGTTGGGTCAAACCACATGGTGGTCAAGCTACAACGTGGTCACGAAATATGAAGACCCTGACTGCTACACTGAGCAAAGTGGGTAGGTGTCGCTTGCCTGGATGGGGTCTTAGTGATCAATCAAACCGCTGGTTAGAGACACTATCCGAGATGGCGATGTGTCGCAGTCAATGGCGTACCTGCATCCATACCATTTCTAGTTCTTCCGCCTAGTCTTTTATTAATTTTCAAACTTCTAAGTAACATTTTCTTCCAGGATATTCCACGTCACTGTTGCGGTGAGCAGCGGCCCGAGCCACAGTACCTTTTGGTCAGGCTCATGGCTGTTATGATGATGTTGATGATTCCAGCTAAACAAGCGCCTTGTTAATCGTGTGTCTGTCATCAAGACGTGAACAAAAATTCAGAAAGACAGGCAGGAAAAAAATTACCTGAAAGCGCATCAACGTGCGATCACGGTCAAAGTTGTACGCGTAGAAGAAGGTGCGGCGAATCTCGAACGGGAACAGGAAGGGACAGGTAGAGATGAGTTGGATCAACCAGGCGGGTAAATTTCCGGCCAACACGCTGAACGCGTCTTGCAGCTGGCGGTTTGCTTTGATAGCTAGTTTCGAACTGCGAAAGGCCAGCTTGAAAATCGATAACAAAAAGAGACAAACGGTCAGTTATTTGCCGGCCATTTATAAGCAAAATGTAAGTAAGTAGGCATAAAAACAAATGGTTCGTTCCGAAGTTGTCGCGAAGTGCAACGACAAGCGAGCTGAAGGTCGCTATGAATCGAACAACAAAACAGTGTACGAGCAAAACAGATGAAATCCGGTCAAGCTAATCGGTGTAAGGGTTAACAACACAATGTCAACCGCAGCAAAACCAAAGCCCTGATCAGTTGTTCAATTTTTGCCATCACCCTAACCAAAAAATGTATGCGGCTGGATATACTAATACGTGTAAGATATATTTACCAACTCATATTAGTGCGAACCGGAGTTACACTAAAAGATTTGTTTCCAAAGCTATATGTTGTTGGGTAGGTTCAGAAAGATGTTTAGAGCAACAAAAATCAGTTTCGTCTTGAAACATTACCAGGACAATAAAAGAACCCGCGATCTTTAGTGGACATTGCATTTATCACTTCCCTACAGCTGGGAAAGCATTTACATAAACAATACAAAGAAGACCCTTGGAAACAATGCATATCAGAATGGATGACAAACTTCTTGGCATACTAGCTGGTGGTTCATGATGAATGAGCAAGAACTGTGGAAACTTCCATCCCAGTATGTCGAACAGCAGATGCTGAATCACAACGAGACTGAATCTTGACGTGGTGTTACGGCTTGCACATTTCGATGACTTATCGGACTAAACTAGAGGGTGTGAAGATTACACTGACAGAATCACTCATACCAGGCAGGCCGATAGGTAAGTCTGACAAACGACAGTCTACTGATCCTTTAGGATGAGGGTTGGCATGTTTTTCTGCCACTTATCCGCCGTCTTGAGGTACAGGCTTTTGAGCCAACAGCTTTAGCAGAGAACCCTGAATGTTCTCCTGTCTGGATCTAGCCCTCCTGGCAGTATCTCAACTCACATGCAACCACGAATACTCACACACCAGCAACTTGATATTGCATCAGTCGTCTTACAGTGTAAACCGGGTCGCCCTATCTGCTGCATAGAATAGGGTGCATAAGCACAACATGTTACTGCTAACCCCTCTCCCACTGTCCTATCAAATTCAGCTCCCAGACCACTCCTGACTCCCATTTCTAGTGAGTACTTTGCAGGTCCTTCAACACATATAGCTAATCATAGTAACACTGTGTCGGTAAGTTCCATCTCTTACCATCCGACCTCTCTCGCTCAATGTTTAGACCTAGAATGCGAATTAATATACATATATGTATATATATATATATAATGTTGAATGTCTGAATATATTTAGCTATTTCTGGTAGTTAGGCTCTTTTCCCTCTGCTTAATCT
Organism: Paragonimus skrjabini miyazakii; assembly: GCA_014338405.1. NCBI lineage: Eukaryota > Metazoa > Platyhelminthes > Trematoda > Plagiorchiida > Troglotrematidae > Paragonimus > Paragonimus skrjabini miyazakii. The sequence continues at coordinate 71,998 of JTDE01001152.1, forward strand.
CTTTTCTCTTCTTGTACAGGGTTTGCTTTTTCTCTTCGTGGTTGTGTGGCAGTTAAGCAACAGTGAAAACCGCTGATGAATTGCTGTCTATGATGATGACCATGATGCTAGTGATGAGTCATTCTTTACTGCTCTGATGACTGACTGTAACTCACAGCAGTTGGGATATTGAGAAGTTTTACAGAACAATCATTGGCGTCATGTGCTCAAAATTAATTGGCTGTTAACAACTGTTCATCGTGGGTTTAGCTGTCAGTGCAATAGACAATCGAGATTAGTTTGGTTCATCTCTATTTTATTCAAAACTCGTTTCCTCATGTTTTCGTCAGCTGTATGACAACCGACGGATGATATCGCGTGAACTGAATTCAAACTTTAATTTGTCTTTTGATTATTCTATTCGAATGGCCCAATGGAAAGCAACCCTTCAATTGTATACACACGTAACAACAGTGCATGATCGGTTTGACAATCAAGTCGTTCGTAGAACTTGGGGTGGTATGTTTTGTGTGTGACCAAGCGGACATCATGCACCAGCTGATCTGATTTGAATACATTATGGTTCAAACGATATATCACCACAGCTTGTGTGTTGCGCATTGCTGACACCTGTCGTAGTGAACAGTCAGATGAGCCAAACAAAGAGTTATGCCGTGTGAAAGTCCGGAAATTAGGTGGTACACTAACAAAGCAACCGCAATACATGTGATCTGTAAACAACTGTTCGCCTTTTCTCCATCTCCTTCATTCTGGCAATTTTAACCGGCTAAGTTCCTGTTTTGCTTTATGTGCTATTTCAGAACAGTTTTGTGAGGTGCACATGTTCAAACATGCGCTCACACACACACAAATGTCACAAGAGATATTCACCACATTAAAAGGATGTACCACAGGAATAAACAGTGTTTCAAATCGTATTCGGAGAGCTTATTTCAATTGAGTCTATTTTCAATGAACTACTGAGATGTCAGAAGCGATAGAATGTTATGCCAGCCGCCATCAGATGTACACACGTATGTCTGGTTCAAACCAATTTCTTCGAGGTCATTCGCTAGAACAACAATACCCTTCCAGTATTAAAACATGTCTAATCTGGAACCCCTCGCTTGAAACTGTTGTGACCATGCCACAGATGAGTTTAGGAGATCAGTTAATGCATACGTTCACGACAGCATTCTGAAACTAGTGACAGCGTGCCCATCGGAACAATTCTGAAACGGTGTGCGACCTCTGGCGTCAGTGCAAGCAGGTCAGTATACTGCTCATGTCAAAATTATATTCTCTTTTCTCTAATTGAATCTACTCTGTCTTATTGCACTTCGTACTCATAATGTGATGGATGACTCAGTCGGGGGCACGATCACTTCAACACTCAGTGGAATATCTCAAAGCGGTATTGAGATATGACCAAAACCCATAAAGAGAGGATTGCGAACAACACGAGCGACCGGCCGAGACATCACTCAACGAAATCAAACCAACGGTCTAAGAATGGCAAGCAAAAATCCGCGGCAGAAAGCGTCAGCCAAACGCACGGAACCAGGCGGAAGTGCACACAACGGTTGAATGGAAATCTCCCTACACTGTAGATAAGAATGTTTGTTTATGAACGCGAGTGGCGCGGGAACGTGCGGATGCGATAATGATGTTCTTGTTTTAGTGAACGACTTTCGGCTATTTCTGAGGGGGAAATGTCTATAAGGATTTTTCTCTCTTTAGTTTGTGATTTTTTATTACCACCCAGCACCGTAATATGTACGTGTAAGCATTTCGTAAGCTACCTCTGAACTGTAAAATCTCAATTGTGTCAACAACTTACCGGTGATATGATTGGGAATGGATCAAGAGCATCGTGCATTGTGTACCACAGACGACTAAACGTGTGAAGTACACGGAGCAGAGCCAGTGTGCTGGAAACGGTCTGACTCAGTGCGTTTTCGCCCGTGTCCGACTGTGAATCGGGTGAGCTGCAACACTGACCAACACCGCATGCACATCTTGTCTCGGCAAGAAAGCCAAGAGGTAACTCGTGAGTCAAACGTGAGAACAGTGGGTGGTAGTGTGTGTTGGTTGACATAAAGTGACCACCGGATGGATGACATGATGCTGGCTTGTTTACATGTTCGGCTTGCACTTGTTCAACCTCGTCCGATCGACGACGTTTCAGACAAGTCATTGCGGATGAAAATGTGCTGACAGAGCAGATCGACGAGGTGGATGGAGAGGTAGCTGAAAGACTGGATGCGATTTCTGTCGATTTGTTGACTGGACTGATAACGGTGCCTCCTTTGAACAGTTGCGAATCAGATTTACGTGGATTGGTAGACACGACTGTGGATGGGTCATTACTCGGGTGGACATTTACCACACGGTAATGCACCAAATGAGTCATACTCCACATGAGGTGTCCAGTCTAAAAGGAAAAAATAAGAGTTTGTATGTAGAAGATACGGAAAAACGTACATACTGACCACACAACAAAAGGAACTTCGTAACTAAAACAGTGAAACCAGACCATTCACCACAAACAGGAGTTACATACAGTTATGACACGCACTGCTAGAAGTCTCAATATCTTTCATCCGAGAGTAGAACATGTACAGTCGCTCGAGAATTCGTGATTAACTAATATAATCCCGATATAAAACACACGGGTTATCCACTTTTTAACGGAATAAATAAAACAAACAAACAACGATGAAAACCAAACTAAAATCTGTCCAAGATTCTAAAAGAGACGTGAGATAGTGTGCTGCTGGACAAAAAATGGAGTTAATTGGTTCCTAGTCCGAGCGAACCAAACATGACAAGTGTAAAGTTAATCTTCCATTTATCGATTCCTTCCCCGCTGTCTTGACGGACAGGACACACCACGCCATACGTGGTCCAACAAGAAGAACAACGAAAACAGTAGGAATTTATCATGAAAATGAGGGCTGTTTTTTATTACTAACGAGTTGGACCGCATTTGATGGAGATTAAGGTACAGACTGTCTAACGCACAATGTGGATAATCTCTGCGACGTAGTCGTATTTTATCGGTTGCACGCGCTTCGCTGTATTGAGTTTTTTTTTAGATCATGACGCAATTAAAGGTAAGAGGCATGTGATCAGGACACGTGTACTAAACGGCATCGACCATGGTGAGGTTGATGGGCACATTATTTAGTGATATCCGAAGGGATAGCGATAAAAAATCTAAACTGAGATACGACAGTGACATAAATGTGATTTTTGTGGTTACAGGCTTCATTAGTCACTATGTTACTCCAACCGAGAACCAACTACGCACGTGCAAGCGGTTATTATGACTTCAGAGCACATTTTTATCTCCCATATTTAACCTTGATATGACCCTGATACATGTACAGTACGAAGTCGCCAGTAAATCAAATATCCTGTCTGTTTGCTGTTATCCACCGCTTCCGAAGTCTGCCTTTATCAAAGGCACTCACATATTTGATCAATCGCCCAGTTGTCATTGGACTGAAACCGTCGCAGTCAAACTAATGAGACTAGACCACCGCGTTTTATAGCACGTAATCAATAACACGGCAATAGCAACCAAATCCACGTGTCTCTAAACAGTCTGTGAACAAGAGTACATGACCAAAGTCAAGTAACTAGGAGTGAATTCCAATCGATTACCTCCGTTACATTAAAACGTAAAACATCAGAAACCCCATGGCAACAAATGTTTCAGTGGACTTCGTACTAAAAACTCACCACAATGTTCAGCCCAGTTGAAGCAAATATGCCGTACAAAACAAGAACTTCGATCAAAATGAGAAAGCTGTTATACTCAGATGAAGAGTAGCCCACATTCGCTATTTCGTTGTCGTAGGGAAAAAAGTTGCACATCGATACTGGCAACTGTGACCTCAAATACCAGTGCACCCAGAAGTGTTTACAGAGGACAGCATAATCAGTAGTTAGCAGCCACATTTCAACAGCACTCAGATGGATACGAGATAGTGTCAGGAATTACCCAATGGTATTGCGGTTTATTTAATCAGTATGTGAAAGGGCCAAGCAAGTTGTACAAAACTTCGTGAAGTCTAGGTGCTCTACCACCTGCCTGAAACTTACTGCAATTAAGGTCGGCCCATTTAGGGTAATGAAACTAATAAAAACTTAATGACAAATATGCACCAGTGTCCGTCAGAAAACAGTTCCCACAGATGAACATCACATCACTATTGATCCACGATGAGACCTGGTATTGAATAACAACTCTACGCTCCCAAAGATAAGCTCAGGCGCATCGATGGAGGTACGATCAACAGATAATCGGAGTTGTACCATCGAAGATCGGATGGAAGAGAGAAATGGTGAACCACAGAGTGCTAACAGTCTCAGATCCCATTGAGCAAAAAACTTAGATCCGGTCGCAAGGATTTGTTGCGCAACGTCGGTGTATGGGTTACAAACCAGCAACAGTTCTAAAGGTTAGCCATCCTAAAATCAAGTAGTAGCTGAGCCCATCAAAGAAAGAAAGATTACAGCAAACAGATCGGAGGGCTTACCGGTATTGTGAACACGAGGGCCGTGTAGGAGAAAGTATACAACAATTCAAAATAGTCCACCATGACTGATTCAATTTCGTTCGAAATGGAACTAATAACTTTCACGTAGTTGCAACTCGAACGTGAATACCGCCGGAACAATCACTTAGTCATTTGAAAGACCATTAGGTGATGAATCCAGGCTAAGCCATTTTTAGTCAACAGTGTAACTAATCATGTGCATCCTCTAGAAGTCTGATGCGAATTAGATTAGATATAGTATAGATCTTTACACCAGCGATGTGTATTATTCAAATACCATGTTCAATTATATTAGGATCAACATCCGATAGAAGGCATTGAGAACATTTGCGTGGTATTCACCTAAACACTATAGGACTTTCTCTGGGGGTGGATAACGCAGCAGTCAAAGAAAAGACTTGGTGTTCAATGAAGAAATCTATACAAATATGATACAACACGTGGTTATTAATTTGAATGACTGGAGTAGTCCAGGAAACCCAAACTGAATGCTATGGTCCCTACAGTGGCCAGAACATAATCTGATTGAACATGTCAGAAGTTGGTTAAATTAAACAAAAACGGAAGGTATGCTCGTGAATGCATGAAGCAAAACCGAGACTGCTATCCGTCACTGAAACATGGTGGACAGTTGCTCATTTCCACGTCAATAACTACAACCCACAAACGTATACAGCTTTCTATCGTTTATCAATGTCATTAAGCCATAGCAATCCTTTTTTTACAACAAACAAGCAACTCTTACTAGGAAACAGTGGGCTGAATTTCAGTTGGGTAGCGTTTTCAGAGAAAGACATCGTAAAATTATGCAGTCAACCAAGATTGTCAATTTGTTATCAGGTCTCACAGTAGGCGGTAACGTCAGTATCACTGCCTTGAGGACCGTGCACGCGTCACACCCCAGTTAACGACGTAGGTGAGCCCTCTTGAAAACGGCGAGGGATTGCTGTTTTCCAGTGGGACAATGTATCCACACCGTACGTTAAACATCACGAGGGTATACCAACTACTTATAGAAATTGACGTTTTGAACGGGCTGGCAAACTCCTGATCTGTGGAGCATATTAGTTTAGTACACAAATACTTCAAGGTGAACAGCTTGATGACCGAATTGGCGATAGTTTCGAAGCGGGCATGGGGGGCATATGTTCGAAAGTACTATAGTTACTGATTGAAAATGTACCCAACCGCTATGTCGAAGTTTTGGAACCATATGGCAAGAGCAGAATTGCGGCATATGGAATGGTCGTTTAGTTTTGTCGCAACAATTCTTTCGACTTTTACGTAGCACTTTACTTCTAAAAGAACCATTCATACAAAATCTGGACTACCATATTTCAATAACAGTTGTTTGTTTGATGAGAAACATGACTGTCGTCGACGGTGTTATTAAAAGATACAACTTGGGTGTCTGTGATCTTCTACCTACTCTTTTCGTGGGCTTTGCTGGTGTATTGAATGATGAATCGTCTGTCTGATCTTTTCGTAGTTCAACTTTG
>JTDE01001152.1:78443-117511 GCA_014338405.1 Paragonimus skrjabini miyazakii
GTTGCGTGTATTTTGTGTTCACAATCGTGAAGGTTCGGCAAGACAGATTGAAGTGAAGTTGGGAAAATGGCCCACCACGTAGGACGCACGATCACGCAATGTTCAAAGGTCGGGATCATACGCAAATGTGATCACAAACGTGTTGCATGAGTCAGCGTTTGAAGGAATTATGGTAGGTATGCATGACGTCTAGCGGTTAGCTAAAGCGACGAGCCAGCTGTGTTCATCGAACACAAATTACAGCACGTGGTTACCGAAATCCTAAACCGTTTATGAACGACCATTAAGCCAGACGCAAAAGATAGCAGCCGCATATCATTCGATTATTCACATAGATAATGTTCTCGTTAGCCCTTGATGAAGTCAATGTAAGTAAACATCAACGTTGATCACTAGGATGCCTGTCTCATTTATCACACGCCTCTTATACTAATTAGCTTCAGTAGTTAAGATATGATATAAACCACCCAACTATAAATCGTGAATAACCCGGGTAACATGATATCTACAACAATCCTAAGCATTCCACCCGACAAGTTATGTATACCCACAATCGACATTTCAAACGATAATCTATTTAATTCGGTGCAGTTCAGTCTGCGCTGTTGAACATCGTAAGGTTCACTTTCCAACTCCACGTCGAACGGTCACACTGAATAGTGCGGAGGCACGTACGTGAAGAACGAAGGAATAGCCACGACTTTAGATAAAACATAGCAACATAAATGGCTGCCTAAAAAAGGTAGAGATAAGCAGCGTCACCAGTTACTGTTTGTGATATTCTAATGAGATGTGTTTTTACCGGCAGCCTACTATAACCTTGCAGTGAACGTCAGGAAGGGAGTAATAGTAGTAGTTCTTTTTTAGCCAAAGGGAATTAGGTCTGGTTAAATTCGAGCACCCCACAGTGGTCAACTCATTATTGTGACTCGGTATGTCACACAACAAACAAGAAGTCTTGTAGTGCTTAAACTGAATTCACGGTAACACGCATTGAATGGACAACTTGCTTCAGTTAATTCCAGCCGAAAGCAAACGAGGAAAGATGATACGCGCAAATAAACAAACCACGAAGATGAAACACAGTTGACATACCAATTCTTCCACTTCCCGACCTGTTAGTGACGCTGTACCTCCAAGCCGATCTTCTTCAGTTAAAGCACAAGAAGATGAGCGTCGCTGAGATGCACGAATGGCAGTCATAGAGCGCTTGAATTCTGGACTGAACTTGCGGATTGCTTCGAAAAGTGGCAAACTAGGGGGTAATTGGTGGTCACCGATATAAAACACCAGAGTGGGTCGATGCTTTCCCCGATGGTCACTTGAACTACCACCGCCGCCACCGTCCATACTAACTGGAGACATAGAAGATGAAGATGTGTTTGAGGTGGACGAAGACACAAACAAACAGTGTGGATTGGCACCTCGGACGGGACGTCTAGTCGTCTGGTTTGTAATCGTAGTCGTAGTGATTGTACTCGATGACGCCACGGACTTATTATGTTTGGAGGAATGATGTTTATGAAGATTGCTAGTCTGTTGCGAGCCGGAACTGGATAGATTAGCCAACGCGCCGAAGGCAGCAAGAATTGAGCTGCCTTTCAAACGACGATGTCGACTGTTTGTAGTACTTGGATGTACAGTGACGATCGGTTTGTGGTGTGCAGGTTCAGCAAGAAACGGATTACCTTCGTTGTTCGTGTGAATGATGGACACAGGTGAATGTGGACCAGGGAGCATAGATGATTGAGAGGTGTGAAACAAAAGGCGATCATTCGTCGATTGGAGCGTGCAGCGAGGGTCAGGACTAGAGGAATGACTCCAGGGCTGTTCGGAAATGTTCGATTTCGTAACGGAACGACGACGTAGACGCCAAGACTCGGCTCGAGATTGTGCATTCTGAGGGGGTGCGCCACGGTCCGCTTTCTCACTAGTTCCATGTCCCGTGTTGGATACTAGATCTGGCCCACGTTGCAAAAGATTACGTAACTCGCGTTGTAAAGACCCCTGGAACCCATCAGTAGAAACAACAGCATAGAGCGAACTATCAGGGGATCGGGTCGATCGACTAGAATCGATGATGGCTTCAGTTGTTGATGCAGTTGGATGAATCAAGGACGCTGGAACCTCATTCGTCATAGTTGATCCAACATTCACACCATGACACACATGATCGGTAGATTCCGGGTTATGGGAGTGAGAATGATTAGAAACAGCATGTGAACGAGTGCTGACACGGGTTACCACGTGGGAACGCTTCAACATAGCTGGATTGTGGGTAGTGAACTCTCGGTGACGCCTCGATTCACTCGTCTTTCGGACTTCATCGAACGAATGGTGGCCATCCTCGTCGTCTACTTCTACATCATCATCGTCATCACCATCTTCAAACCCACGAGGATCTAGCAGAGTATGCATTTCATCTTCTCTGGGGCTGTGAACGGAATAAGCTTCAGCCAAGCTACTTAAACCATAGTCGTGATCTGGAGCCCAAAATCCATCATGAAACAGACTGTTAATGTAATTGCGCTGTAGCAGAAGACGCTCAATGATCTGAAACAGAAAGAAAGCAATTAAGAACTGATTAGAAAGGGGGGAAAAGGCAAATACACAAAGAAAACAACAACACTAAGTGGTAATCAGAGCTTACGTGAAAGGTGGCCAAGGCTGTGATTTGCAGTGTGGATCGATTTGGTACGTCGAACGGAGAAAGCTCAATGCTTGCAGTGGATGCGGTTGACGAGTGATTAGAAGAGGTAGAGGATGAAGACGATTTGCGGCCGGATTTGAATAGACCGGATACATTACGTGAGGTACTACAGTTGGGCACGTCGGCCTGAACGTCCTCATCACTTAACCGCACTAATTCGATCCATACCATCCCCGGAGTGGCGGCGATTGGAAAACTGATGGAAGAATGTGTGGGCCTTGAAGAGGCTTTCAAAGCCGCCAAGCTCGGTGTTGGTTCAGCTTGTCTTATACGCTGCCCAGTACAGGATCCATTCGAACTGGCAGGCTTGCTTTCCGAAACTTTGGACGAATGTGTTCGGGAGGCACGGGCGCGGCTCGAGGGACGTTCGGAGCCTGAGGTTATCAAGGGTTTCTGTGTCACAGACAAGTTATTCAACGGAAAGTCGACAAATTTGTTGGTAGCGGGGTTCGAAGAGACCGTAATGTGTTCCATTGACATATCTGATGACAACGAATCTGTGTGAAGTAACGAAAGTAGGTTACTATCTGCGGGCAACGTTGGCGGTAAACTGGAGACCTGGAAGTGTTCATGACGATGGAAGCAGGCCAGCAGACAGTCGAGTAGGATATGGAAAGCAGACGGGCCGCCGCTAGAAAAACTAACAGTATCTGCCACATGTCGATCAATGAAGTAGTCGACTTCTCGCAACTGTTCAGCTTTGTCAGTACGTAATAACACTGGTGTCAAGGGGAATAGATGTGGCCAGTTTTTGGTGTTGCTTTGTTTTTTGTTTAGATTAAGCAGATTGCAAGTAGGCGGTAGCTGTACATCGGAACTGGACCGAGTGCCGAAAAACATCTAACGGAAAGAAATGAAGTGATCAGAATGAGCAGAAGTATTCGGTACCAAAAGAGCGAATTGTGTCAAAGAACGAGCAGAATACACAGGTTAAACTCACTCGATATATTATCCACAATCGAACTTCGCAGGCATCAGATGCGGTTAAATAAGATAACAGGGCAGCAGTCACACCACTTTCATGCAACTCAAAAGGTGATGGTGGCTCGGAGTGCGTGGATGATTTAGAATTTCGCGTTGGTTGAAGCAGTTCGACCAACTGTTTGAAGGCGAACGTCCATAAAGCCGGTTTATTTGAAGAAAGATGGGATGCAATTGCAGACAAAGTAGGCATCAGATCGATTGAAGTCACCGTATAGGATTGATCTGCTGAAGGCAGGTGGAGATCACAACTGATGGGGGTGTTCATATGGTTGACCTTGGGACACACGTCGGATTGGTGAGAGGGTGAGTTGGTGTAGAAAGGTGAATCTGACGTATGTAGCTGCTGCATTAGCATGTTAACGCGAAGACCCAGTTGATGACACGCAGCCTCTATCCAAAGGCACATCGCTTCGTCCGAAGTCGGGCTAGAAAAAAAAACAAAGCAGTCACAGCTGACAATCTGGAGAATTATAACAGTCCCTAGGGCACAAGTCAGAATAACACACGGGTAGATAAAAACTGGGACATCGCCCACATCTCGCAAAACTTTCACGTTCACCAGTTGAATATTCATTTACTCAGCGCTGTAACGAAGGATTTCGGTCAACACAAATTGACTGCAGCCTTCGCACCTCCATAGTCTGTAATAAACACGAGGGTTGCCTTCATTACGGTTTGTCATCGGTGAGGCGGTTCCTCGTCACGACCAGGATTCGAGCCCCGATCACGCTTTCACGAGGCAACTGTATTAACTGCTGTACAGCTGACGTCACAATGGGTATGATGAGTGAACTGTCACATGCAACTTATGTATTCAGGTGATATTTCAATGAATTCAACCTCTAGCTATCATGTAAAAATCTGACAGGTTTAGTGTAATCATAACGCTGCGTTGCATAGATATGTTTACCGTAGTTCTGTATTTCCGACTACTCCCTCATAATACATACCAATATTCCTGTCACATCTTTTTTCCAGATACGTTCAAAAGGGAGCCTAAATGCATTTGGGTCCCTAGAAAAAGTGCACAGTAGTTGAGTCATACTAGTGTCACGTCGATGTCGGCTACAGTTCAGCATGTTGCTTTGTGGGTAATCCATTTATCTAATTGTTTCAATAAAAAGCACATTTAGATATTTGAGTTTCTGTTTCAAAAAAAAAATGAGGTGCAGATATCTCTGGATAGTAAATGACGAGCCTTTTCGATTGAGTATCAGTCAAGGGCAAATGAAGTTAAGCATGTAGATAGAAAAAATGGCGATTAGCTGCAGCGTGGAAGGGTAAACATGAGTGGATATTCAAGGTTGAACGACCCAATGACGGCATAACCATTCCCATGGCAGAAAACAACAGTGACTCCGTCTATTCATAGATTGCTGTGGAGAGAAGCTAATCAATTTTCAAAGATCAAACCGCAAGCGATTGTAACTATAAAGACTTCTGTCCGGATGTGATAATCCGATAGCACACCGATGCAGCCTTATGCAGACATTAAAGTAGCATGACAATATTGGCTGTTTTCTAGACCTACAGATCACCTACCTGCTTTCATCACGCAGAACACTTTAAAAATCGCTTTGAACAACTGAACCGGAAAATTACAAAGCTGTAGATATAACAGAGTGCGGAGCCTATTAACAGTATGTAAAGAAAGGTCAGCACAATAATACTCACCGTGAAGGTGATCCAAATCTGTACTAATAAGTCGGAAGGAAAACTATCAATGCAAATACAAACTGACCGTGCTGTTTGGTTTAGTACAACCGTGCACAGCGCTCGCGCAGAATGCCCAATAAGGCAATGTGGTGAACAACGTGTGTGAGTTAGTGTGAAAACCGATTAGCCAAAGAACCAGCAATGGCCATGTTTAGTCGACTGACATCGAAAACCAAACTCTTGTGCATAAAAGAGCACAAAGCCGACAAAGGAAGAACCGAATGTTTTCTCCATCTGACTACAAACTGCTTACATCAGGCTTTGTACAACTGCACATAGGTGTGATCCGGCAAACAATTTAGAATTCATGTGATTAGTGAAGGGTTAGTTGGGAAAAGCCGATCCCAGAAAGACAGTAAGCAACAACTCATATATCACGTTAGATTAGACCTGATTGTTTCAGTCTATCCGTTAAAAATGTTGAGGTATGACCGCTGCAAGTACAAATAAGATCGTTCGACTGAATACCACTGTTTGACTACGTTTTGTTCACTGTTTGACTACCGCCAGGTTGCTAGAGAGACTTAAATAAAAGATGTCACTCTGAGACCTTAGAGGCTGAGTTAAGAATGGAGTTTACAATCCAATGAGAATTCGTGACCAGTACATCCGCCCAGATGGGACTCAACTATCAAGGGCGCTCAAAGCACTCACAGCAGAAAACTGCGGCTCGTTGGATCTCTGTTTGGTGAGCGTGGCCTTATTAGTGAGACTGTCTCACCTTCCAGTCTAGCTAAACAGATCATCAAAATGTACTCGGACTGAACAATAGAGTCACATTCTCATGTTTATACTTCCGTGCGATCATCATCTTTATGTGAAACCTATTGACCAAATCACGTTCTGCAAGCTCAGGAAGCATGTTGATATCACCAAAACTGCTTAGACTTGCAGAATTGTGCCGTAATTAGCGTGAAGTTGGAGAACCCAAAATGAGCTGCTTTACGGCACTGTTGTTGTACAGTATAGAAGAGCTAGGTTTTACAGCTTTATTGCAAAAACCCAGGTCCAGCGGTTTATCGAATTTGTATTTTTATTGATCGGTGACCCAGACATATACAAGAGATTACTAATGAGTAGTCGGGGATTTGGTTAATTTCAAGTTGAACATCAACCATAATTGATCGCAGCTGTCGCATTTCCATAGACTTTCCAGTCGGCCCCTTTCGAACAGAAGCACTAGACTCGAGTTTCACTCTTATTAGAGCTCGTCAGTAGTGCATATCATCGTAACTGTGTCTCCATTTCGAGACGATCGGGCAACCTGATTATTACTCACAAGCGAAAGTGGTTGAGCGTTCACATATGATAATTCGGTCGTGCCTAACGTGAGGTCAATGGCGCAGTGGTAAACACGGTTGCTTCATGAACAGCATGTCCGTGGTTCAAGTCCCGGCAGTGGCGATGATATGCACTACTGACGAGCTCTAATGAGAGCGAAACTCGAGTCTAGTGCTTCTTTTCGAGAGGGGCCGACTGGAAAGTCCATGGGGATGCGACAACTGCGATCAATTGTGGGTGATGTTCAACTTGAAATATACAAGAGAAACGAGAATGCTGCAATTCGCACCAATGACTCACCTGTTGTCTAAATGACCTGTACAAGACAGAAGAACAGGAGCCGAGACTGCACTGTTTGCTCGTCTCCCTTGGATACTGAGCGGATTGTCAGCGTTAGGATCAGCAGCTGACGTAGGATGTTCCTCAGCATCTCGCCAAGGTTTCCGGATGTAAGGAGTACTGTTAGTAAATTGATTGGTCCGTGCATTAACAAAAGCCAAGTGGGGAACCAAGAGGTTGTCCAGATTCGAAGACTGTCCTGGGCAACTGTCAACGATAGCTGAAGCCTGTAACCACATTTGAGGAGGGGATAAAATGAAATTAGAAGCGCCTAACCAGCGATTACGTTGCAAGATGGATGAAACGAGTTAGGAAATAAATCTTACGCGAAAAAACGCTAAAGTGAAACCAACCCACCTCTGTGTGTGCAGTAGCAACTGACTGTTGTTCGAGTGTAGAACCGGGCAGATGTTGCAGAGAAGAATGTACATCCAAACGCGACTCCGTTTGGCAATCGATGGATAAACTGGTTTTCAATAAATCGACCTGATGTAGAATGCCCTCCTTGCGGAAGTAGGTAGCAAACATCGGGGGTATACGATCGATAAGCATGATAGCGATGTGCAGGCCGGAAAGAAGAACGCGTCGTTCCGGACTGTTCAACATGCCCACAATGTGACTGCACACAACGCGAGGGTGCAGTGTTTTGACTAGCAAAACCGGACATGAAAAGAATAACATCCTACGGAGAGAGGGAAAGCGGAACCGAGTAGATCATTGAAATGTGCACATATGGTTTGGAATCTGGCTTCCATAGATGAGAACAGCGGAAGAGGGCAGATAAGAAAAGTGAATTTAACTCACAAAACAACCATCTCACGAAGAATTGCGGTAAACTCTTTGAATGTCATGTAGCTGATTTATATACTGTTTTTAGAACTTTCGCGCTGTTACTAGTGGCAAAACAAAACGCAGTGCTTCACCGGCTGAACTGTTTCCGAAGAAGTAACAAACTAGTTCGTAGGAGCTTCCTGATCTGCCGAATGTGTCGTGTCTGATTTGTCAGAGAGGAATAAGGGACGCGTAAAATGAGGCCGCCGGACAGTGTACCTGTAGGTTACACGAAATTTAACAGGATGGAGGCCAGGTGACACTTGCATTTTACTGCTGTTCTGCACTTTGAAGGCCATACTCATTAGCGTAAAATGGATGAGATGTTGCCATCAACGACGTGAGACACCTCGGACTGTCTACAGAACGACAAACTCAGCCGTTTCGAGTAGTGTTCTCAAATTTCAACTAGCAAAGCTGTGATATAAACGCCGTAGTTTCTCCAGAAAGGGAGCGAATAGAACCAGAACTGTGGTCCGTGATCCTAGTTTTGGTGTGCTCTCTCGAGGGTCCTGTATTCCTACAGAAATGATCTCCTTATGGAAGTGGTCCATTTTGGGAAGTGACTACCGGGAGGAGACTATTGTAAATGAATTATGGTCGACAGACTGACATATATAAACATCGCATATTCACACTCGTTGCTATGTTGACGGCGAAAGTCGATAGGTGCGGCAGTTATCTTCGTGTGGAAACCAGCGGCTCAATAAATACCACCCGGGTTCATGACGTGGACGTCATCTCCGGTTCACTTCGCTGCGATCCAAAGTTTAAAAATTGGCCTCGTTGAGCAATAAAAATGGGTAGTTAAAGAAAGCTTATCTACGCCTGAATGTGTGCTAGACGGTTTGGAACGAAAAGACAAACATGAAGACCGCTTCCGTTTCAGAGGCTCAGTAATATATGGATTGTGAAAGGAAAGTCCGAGGATAGTGAACGAAGAAGTTACGACAGACTCAGAGATAGGTTGTTCTACATTGCGCACGCCCGGATGCTAGAAGAATGCTCGCTGCAGATGAAACGGCTCATATGGTGTAACTTCGTTCTAACGTAATTATTTTCCTAAGTGCAGTAAGAAGACATATGTTGCGATATGTTAACATTTCGTTTACATGTTAATTAGAACTCACCAGCCGGTGCTTTGTGCACAAAAGTGGTTGAAACAACCCATAGGGTTGCCGTGGTGGTGAGGACATAGTGTGTGGTGTGACTGTATGCGTGTCCGTACCCTGTCTATCTCTATTTGTGTGTCATATATAACTCGCATGTTTTACGTTTGCGACTGATGAGAGTAAACGAAATGTTAACATATCGCAGCATGTCTTCTTACTGCACTTATGAAGTTATCAAAGGGAACACAGTGTTTCAAGTAATTATTTTCCTTAGGCATAAATATTTTTATGAAATTAACTAATTTCTGATGTGCCGGTGGTGCACTGATAATCGCCCCAGTCTGGGTTGGATAGAAAACGCAAAAGCATAGCCTCTTTGTAGATCCACGTTGCACCCCCTCATTAAGAGTAATGCCATTCACAAAACAGAGGTGGTAAGCTTGAGTATTCAGCGTACTGTCAGCCACATAAAGAGGACAAACGGAAAACCAGCCAACTGCGTTTTTAAAAATGGTTGGAAACACAATTAAAGTCACCAGATATGCGCGCCGACAAGGACGAAGAAAATGTGACTTCATTCAAATTATACACAATGCCGAAACTCGTGGTTTCATTTCCGATAGCCTGTCTTTGCGAAGTTTGTACTTTTATTGATTTCAGCTCATAGGTTCTGATGCTGAAATTAGTTTCACTTCTGTAATACGCTGGAGAAAATTGCACAGTTGACATTGTCACATCGGTCTACTTCAACTCACCAAAGGAATCAACGAAGGAGTACATTGCAGCAATAATGACTTACCGTTGAATCGCTTCCAAACATCGCAAGCGAGTCTGCAGTTTGGTAGTTTCAGTAAACAACTCAAACAACAACGGTAACAAAATCTGAATCATTTGCACGGCTTCTACACTACGATCCGATCGAAGACCTAGGCCATGCTCCGTAGAGGGAACGGGAGAATGGTTGTGTTTCCCCTGCGTTGTTTGTCGCACAGAAGACGTACGACGACGTGACGGTGATGAGGTCCCCGTATCCAACTCGGACTGTCCGAACAGCCTGTGGCATTCATGTTGTAGAAGACGCGCGCGTGGGTCAAACCGGTCCGAGAATACGGGCGGATAGCGACCACCTGCGAATCGTAAGGTGCCCGAAGAGCCACAGGAACTGGTCGATTGAGATGAGGACGACGATGAAGAAATCGTCAATCGGTTATCATCCAGTATCAATTGATTTAATGGAACCTAGAAGGTTGTGGACAGTGGAGATAATAACGGGATAACAAGCGTCAAATCAGACACATTCCAGATACATTGGCATTGGTTGTGAACAATAAGACCTTGGAACAACCGAATCATCAACAAACTAAAATGATAAGAACGGAAACGCTACAGATGAACCGATGAGCAAAAAGAAGCAGAGGGCAAAAAACTGCATTGTATTAATGGATTCCAAATGATCGAGGAAACCTCAATGCAGATTGACGCATTAGAGATGAGAGTAACAAATAACATACTGTCTAAAAACACACCGATAGTCTTTGTGATAGACTGGTTCCGCTGCGTTGTCGGCGACGTCTCTGCGGTTGTTGTTTTGACTCTTCACCGACCATACCAGAGACGGATGACCGATCGCTATGGTGTACTAGGCCGCCGTTATCGTCGCGCCTCAGAGAGGAATGGGAATCCACTGCAACAGTGGAATTAGGGTTCGACAGGGAAGACAGGGAGCCACACTGATTCACACAGAAGGACTCGGCAGATTGTTCCAGAGTTGGAAGCGGGGCAGACAGAGCAGACAAATAAACGGGTGGCACTGGAGGTAGAAGTTCACTGAACAAGAAAGGAACACAAGCAAATTAAAGGGGATGAGTTAGGAGAGCAAAACAAACTTCGGAAGATAATCTTTAATCATGTGCCACGATAGATTGTTAGCACTCTGTGATACATACGTCACTCCATCCAGAAGGAGAAGTGAATTCATGTCAATAGCAATCAACTAACAGATAAATAATAAGGAAATAGCGTTTTGTGCCAACATGATAGGCAGGAATCGAATAGGTGAATAGAGACGTAGCAAAGAAATGTCAATACCGATGGAAGAAACAGCTCAGTGGTAACGATAGTTTATATAAACTGAAGCAGGTTCGGTTTGAATGTAGGTAGGTGTAAACACCTTAGTATAAGGGTTTATGATTAAGTCCGATTCCTTTCTTCTTACAGCCCTAAACTATGGATGTTTTAAACCGTCGTAGGTCAACTGTACATCACAACCCACTAATGACGTAGAATTGTCAATAATGATGTACGCACCAGGTTGGATAAATCGATGATAACTGACTATGTGTGACACAAACAAGCGCACATAGAATAAAAGAATTGGCACGATGGACATGAGATGAACACATGCATTTTCTCTTAGATGTCACGATGACTACCAACTGTGTGGTTGAGGCCTGCATGAACCTGATATCTTTATGGGCAACAGTAGTTTTCTTAAACTCCCCAACGAATCTTGATGGGGCCTATAGGGAACCACTAACGCGCGAGCAAGCCCGCTTAGTCAGCCGGCCCGGTGTAGCATAGTTCACACATATAATCAACAACAACAAACTCAACTCTCAGAACTAAGGTCGTGCAGGTGTGAAATTCCTCCACGGCCTGGTCCGATTATAATCGGTAGCAGGCATTGGAACAGCCTATCGAGTAAACCGTTCAAGCAATCGGCATGAGAATAGCTAAAAAATCTCCCGCTTCCACACTTTGACCACACATTCTGACCAGTTTATTCACACCATGAATGTAAGTCGATGTAATTGTCCAAACTAATTCCACCCTAGAAAAGAAACCATGCACAGTGGATTCAGCGGGACTATAGCAAACCAATGTGTTAGTAAAACCACATGTATTGAATAAATAAAAATATGAACCAACATCTCTAATCAACTACCTACGAAAATCGCAAATTGGGACGTATAGTGTAATCCATGGTAAACAAAACAGCAGTTCTCATTGTGAGCAAAAAACACAGCAAGTAATGCTGATCATACTTTGACAGTTATACAATCCGCATTTCTGATAACGTAGCAGTTGAACAGGGACACAAAGATACTGGACCCTGACGTGGTGTGACGGTTCCCGCATCTCGATGACCTATTGAGCTAAACTGGACGGTGTCCACCACACTGATAGAGTCACTCATACCAGGGAGGTCAATAGGTGGAGGTCTGACAAACCAATCTCCTGGTCCTCCAGGTTGGAAGAAGGTCGGTATCTTTTTCCGAAAAATGTACCAGTTCTGATAAACTGCCACCCACCTGCTGCCATGCGGTAAAAGGCTTTTGAGCCAAAGGCTTTGGTTGAGAACCCTAATCGATCTCCTGTCTAGGCCAGGGCGTCCTGGCAGTAAATCAGCCCACATACAATCACGAATAATCACAACAGAAGCAATCCCAAACTGCATCGGTCGTTTCTCAGTATAAACCGGGTAGCTCAATCGTTGTTTGACCGAGTTGTCTGTGAAGTAAGTACATTTAATGACGCGAGACAGTAAAAGCTGTCTTGCTGATGACGCCTTACTTTCACTTAGAGTTCGGTTGTTTGTTTGCAAGGTGTAAGCATCTTGATATTGTATGTTTGAATGTAGACGTAGCTATTTTAATAGTTAGGTGCATTCCCCTTCCTTTTTTTCTTCTCCCCTCCTACATAGGTTTTTTTCCTTTGTGGTTGTGTGGCATGTAAGCATCAGTGTGAACCACTGGTGTATTGCTGTCTATGATGGTGATGAACAGGGACAGTTATGATTAAAAAAGACGACGTACACAAAACTCAGAGGCTAAGGTGATGTAGATGTGTTTGATGTGCTTGTCGACGGATTTCTTGGAAATGCCCTATTCGATAATATCGGAAATAGTCGATAACTTTCTCGAATGGGAACACGTTTTTGATTCCGTTTCCTATAGAGGGAAATCAACTGGCCATCGAGCTTCTTTTGACAGACCGGAGACCAGCGGCTTCAAGTAGTTTATATCAGTTGGGTCAGAGAGGGTGGAGCAGTTTAATGCATTCTGTATGATTTAGGATTCAATTAGAATGTGTGTTCAGTGCAGAAAGCAGGCTGTGTAGCGACCATCAATCAACAGTGCGGTGACCTCGGAGTCAACACTTGACCACAACACAGTAGAAGAGTATAACAAACAGGAAAACGAGAAAATCAACCCGTTTAGTCCGCCTGGGGTGTGTACTTTACCTGGCTCAGCTGCTGAAGCGGGGAAAATGCGTGTCTCAGCTAAGTGGTAATTTCCGGTGAAAACGTTTTTCGAGGTACAATTACCAGCAGTAGGACAATGAAAATTTCAGGCAGAACAGAAACAGACAGAGCAAAAAAAGGGCAATTTAGACAATCAGAGGAACCCTCGATAGCACACAATAAAAAAAGTCAGCTGTTCTAGTGTTTGGTTTATAGAATGCATGAAACACCATGGCCGCAGTCAACTGAGTCAATCATTATAATTAAATACTAGCACGTTGTCAAAACCTAAACAACGAAGTTCAAGGTAGCAATCAATAAAAATAAGGGTCGGACATGTCTCCCAATTAACCAACCAACCAACGACTCAATCAATCAAGACGGAACCGAACAGACGCTGAGAATTTGAACATCAAAACCTACCAAATTAACTGCACAATAGAGTGGATATCGTCCTGACTACGTTTGTTAATAACCAAATTGGTCGGGAACGTCGGGGAATCGGACAAAGGAGACATGGTCAGCATGAATGGGGGCCACGTTACATTGGTCTGTTTAGACTCAACGACATCCGGTTCCGGCATTTTTGTAAGTGTGGATCGTTTACGTCCGCTACCGGAATGCGAACGATGGCGTTTAGTGCTGTCCAGTGCATCAAGCGTGTGATTAGTCGTCGCCACACGGTGACAGTCGGGCAGGACAGACTGGAGCAGCACAGTCTGGAGCGAATCGGAATCCACGGGTTCACCGGTGAGGATACAATGCAAAGTTGCTGCAATGTCTGTAAGGAAAGCAGGTGGTTGAAAGGGATTTGCAAAAGTGACGAAACACGGATGGCACGATTGGCTGTCTGTATTCCCTGAAGCAAAAACGACGTTCGCATTTGAAACGGAAATTCTTACAGCAACTCGCTAACATGTGTTTCATTGCAACACTTCGTTACAGTGCGGTTGAACAACCTAACCGGTACAACTAGTCCAAACTAGCTCTCGGTATTATGTGCGCTATGCTACACACGTTCAGACATTCTAAACATAAGCATAACCCAATCGTAGTCAACGAATTTGTTGGATCTATTTGCACCTGCTTTGTAAGTTCTGAAAATCATGATTGCAAAGCTTAACTGGTCATTTCTATTTAATGAAGTTAATGAACTCAGTCACAAAATTGCAAAACCACCTAGAAAGGGTTCTCCCATGGAACAAGCTAGTATGGAATGCCCGATCTAATCCTGTTGAACACTACCACGCAGCGTTTCAGCATGCCCCCTGATATCAGAATTAAGGGCAGTTGGATTGAGTAACATTATTCGCGTCTTACGGCAGTATCTAACAAAATCACATATTACGGAATCTTTGTATATTTCCCGGAGGAATATGGGTTTAGACAAAAAATACAAGCTGATCAGTCCAACGAAAAAATTCTGCGAAGCAGAAGTAACATTTTCACAATTATGCATACAGTTATGGGGGCAATGTTATCGGGAAAATGACTCCCGTCGACACGTGACCTGGCGAAAGAAATAGTTTATAAGGTGCTGCCGACACCATAATTGATAGTCAGCTCACTCAGAGCTGACGACGTTAATGCACACTAAATGATCAGCGGTTGTCTATCAATATGTTTTTTGGCAAATCACATCAGCCCCTATTCAAACTTCATACTGGTACCACCCTCATGTATAAGGGCTGCTATTCTACAAGACACCATTCGGCAGATTCTGCGTCTGCTTCCCTAAAAGAAAGTTTATGGTCATCCTCCTGTACTGTTGTCCATCCATGGCCTTTCTCTAAAGTACATATATATGTACATATGTATGTATACCTAACTGAGCAGTGCGTCATGTGCTTGATGGCCAGACAATAATCGGCAATCCTGAATACCGTGGCACAGACTAGTGCTCACCTTGTTTCGTCGATGGCTTAGATACATGCACGCACAAACCACAGTCTGTAAATACCAGTAGCCTAAATAAGTTTCTATCAAATTACTACATAACAATCATGGATATAGATAACGGGTTGTCAACGGAGAATGCAAAAATGGCTCATATTTGACGGCAATTTTTGCGTTCAGAAAGAGGTGACAGCAAGTAGCTTTTGAAGAGATGCATTCTGAATGGGTTTGGCTCGCGTCAGAGTTCGTCTGTATTGTAGTTTTGTCATAATGAAGAGCTGAATTCCGGTCCACGTCTTTATAAGGTAATCGCGTTCGAGTGCTAAGCCACTGACTCCACAGCAGAAACAACAGGATTGACATATCTGAAAGCTCAGCCATTATTCGTTTGTGAATAATGTCCAGTTGCCTGTCCTGCTAATACCAACAAATGACCCCCACTAGAATAATACACACTACTAACGAGCTCTCTAACTTGAAGCTAGTGTCTTCCTCGAAAAAAAAGTCAAAATGCGAAAGGTATGGGTAAATATGAACTGTGTTCGATTCTAAACAATCCAAAACCTACAACCGCTTACTCTGTTTGATCAAATCCACAGCCAGTTCTGGACAGGAGGCACATAAAATGGCCAACATGTGGACAACATCGCGTACACCGGAAAGAATGGGGGGAGAGGCCATCAGCTGTTGGGGTCATGACGTAAAAAAAAATCAACATTAAACAATAGCATAAAATTGGGCATAACAAAAGTGCCCTCTTTGATTAGCAGAATGAACGAGAGTGCTCAAAACGTAACTGAAAAAGGTGTAATTAACCATAATGGAAAATCCAATGTGATTGGGATTGGCTTGAAAAATGACTATATTCTCAATGTGACTGTTAAAAGTTGACAAAGAATCGTGCTGTTCGATTGATTAACGTAATAGTTTAGGTGGGGGGTCTATTTACCAAAGAAATACCAATTTCGAAAATAAACAGAGGAACAGTCCCGAAATTGTAATAACTAAGAAACAATTGAGTACCACAGTGAAATCACACTCACAGACAACAAACTGAATACTAGCGTGTGGCCTGAGAGTCTCCAGTATGACCGTTCGACACCAATTTACCGGGAAAGGCAAAAAATCTGACAAGCAAACGATGCACAAATTCACGAGCTAAGGATGCAGAAGCTGAAACGCTTATAGAAGTGTTTGTCACTGATTATTAGAAACATTATAAACTTATGTACTACACCAAACCACCAGTACCAAGGTTGCACGATAAACGATTGGTGGGACATCCGTAAATTCTTGCGGATGATCTCGCCCTTATTGCGTTGTCGTATACTGGTCAGTCATTTGCCCACAATTGGCCGTATCGGTTGCAATAAAATGCCACACTACTTTTGAGCTTCATAATCACCTGATCTACAGAATGAATGTGCTAAACAGTGGCCATTTGTTCACAATCGCAGCGGATGAACACAGACAAGTTGAACCAAATGTACACAATCGCTGAGTGACACAACTTGCGTGGTTACTAGGGTACATAATAACCTTATTGTTGAATGAAAGCAGTGTGAACAAAAGTGGACTCCGTATGATAATGGAAACATGGACTGTGATTCGAAACGGACACAATATCTAGCACCACCATTAATTTCCATTAACCGAATTTACTACACAAACGACAACGTTCACGCCGTTGAACCCAATTAACTGCCATATCTCATAATTTTGCCAGCTGGAATGTAAGTGAGTCACGTGGACCGCAGCTCGGTAGTCGAACACGACCCATAGTCCCTAAATTACTAACAATTGTTCCCACTTCCCCTAACCAAGCCATCCATTGGCTACCTGACACGTTACGATAGTGGATTGGAGGCTCGATAAAAAATGTACAGAATGACATACGATGAGTTGACATATGTAATTATTAAACATTTCGTTGGCAAATGGGTTATGAAGCTGATGGAATTTTGTTTGACCGAACAAAATTGGTTATGCTAAAGATATTACGTTCATATGGCCATCAACATACTCCGAACACTTACGAACGAGGTAACATAACAACATGCGTAACCAATTGTGTACATGGACAGTTCAGCTATCACCAAACTCTGTTTAGTTGTGGAATGTCGACGTCAGAGAAAAATAGATCCCAGCAGAATGACTAAACAGATTACAAGAACGATCACATCACTTCACTCTCCTTTCGTCTAAATGAATGTTCCACATCTCTTGCATGTACTTTATGTTCCTTAACCAACTCACACTCATTCGAGGGGAAAAAAACGGTATTGCAAAGTAAGTATACAGGGTAGATTAAGAAGGCGAAAAATAGAGTTATACACCTTACCGGTTCACTCAGATCAAATGCGATCGTATGACATGTCAATAGTACAGTGAACTCAGTAGGACTAACACAAACAAAAACATGTAAAATACTTTACAGCGATTCATCGATTGTTCCAAATAACAAGTTCAAGTCATGCACTGCCTGTCGTGGCGAGACTAGATCTCGACGCAGTGCAACGGCTTGGGTATCTGAATGATCTACTGGATTAAATCAGATGACAGTGTTTAGAGTAAGAGAACCAGTATCACTATGCAGACTCCTCGATCCGGAAAAACGGCATCAGTCACAGTCCACCGAGCGGTGGCAGAGGCTTTTGGTTAAGCTTTGATCGTATTTCTGTATAGATTTGGATATCCTGGTAGTATCTCTGTCCACACAGGACAACAGGTTCTAAAATACTGCACCAGCCGTCTCGTGGTACAAACCGATTCGCCCTACTTACTTTGCACAGTGCCTGATGACCGAAAACACCACTAATGGCCCTTTCCAACCACTATTTATAACGATTATTCAGCAGATCACAACATATATACCTGATTGTGGTATCAACATTTCATTGAAATCAAGCTGCAGCCACTCAGCCTCTGCTTTCCATTGTCTCCTGCTTGTATCACGGGTGCAAGTTAATATATGTGCATCCATAGACTGCACTTTGAAACGAGCAGGTTAACAAGTTGCCTTTACTAAGACGCTAGACCAATTGAAAATAAATATCCACTGCAATTTAGAGAACAGAATTAAGGACAGTAATCAACACAGAAATGACGAAACCCGTACTGTTTATTTGCCAGTGAATGTGCAATTCATGGGACTATAGACCCTGAACTCGCTTTTGAAATCTCTCCGCTGTGAATGCCTAAGTTTTTGATGGTTGCAGCAAGAATGACACTAAGGTCGCCCTTTAACTCTGACTTATGTGCTCTCCCAAAGTTGATAAGCGGTTCTGACGATCACCTTAGCCGGAGACAAGAACATTAGGGTATGCCGATCAGGTGATGATGAGTTTCGTTAAGTTAACAAGTTTGTGATGGCGTCTTGGAGCTCAGACGACGGTGGGCTGTTGCAAAAAAATTGCGCAAACTGCAGGCTATTTTAAACTAGCACCACTAGGCACCCCTCTTCGTCACATTAGGTCTGACATTGCTGGTAGCTTGGATAGCGTGGATCCACCCAGGTATATTGACCCTACTAGACCACGTGTTTGGATCCAGACGACGCGCTGGTACGCTGTCGCATCATCGTTGCCCTCATTGGAGGACGTCTATCTTGGTTAAGTTGTGTTACCGTCAAACGATTGTAGTGTGGTATCGCAGACAGTAGGCCTGGAACTGTGTAAGTAAACTGAGGTGCATGATTGCATTTTGGCTCTCAAGTAGTTGCTGCTCAATACTTTTCAAACGGGGTAGTGAGGGGCTTTGACAAAATAGTTTCAGCCGGTGTGCACAAGTGAGGTCAATCAATAGTGGTTCTTATGTTCAGTATGGGAATCTGAAACCCTGGCGGAAACCGTATTAAATGGCTCGTCAGTAGCAAATAACCAATAACACAGAAAACTTTCAACTTAACGTCTACAGTAATTGGGGTTTGTGAACAAAGAAACCAACAGTAACAAAAAACGTCCAGTCGTGTGATCTGAATGAGACTTGCCGCGACTTAGGACCACGGCAACTTCAGGTTCACAAATAATTGTTTTTGTACACACAACACAGGTTTGAGCTGGTTCATCGCGAAGGCTTCAGCAAATTTTAGGAATCGTGGGTTGTGGTGGCGCACAATGATGGTGAAGGCTGAGGGCAAGTCCACGTTGTGGCCAGTTAACAGGATGTGTCGTCCGATCGACGAAGCTGAGGGCTTACGATTCTCTGTGACTACAGTGTCCGGTTTTGATACTTGTTTTTGAACCCACTTGGGTACATGTTCCTTCATTCTTGAGATCAATGAACTATCGGTTCTGCCTATGTAATTTTCTCCGCAGTTACATGAGAATTGGTAAATACAGTGTGATTTGGCGCCAATAGGTTGATCTCCTTTGATTGTAGGCACAGGTAACTTGCGAGTCTGATTAAGGACTCTCAATTCGGCTGTTATTGGTTATTTGGTACTGACGAGCCAATACGAAATGCTACCAGTGTTCGTCTTTTAACTGTTTTGTTCAAATTAATGAAGGTATATAACTATTTTAAATATCAAATGTTGTTTCACTGGATGTATTGTTTTACGTGTTGTCTGTTGGGTTTGCTGTCGAAGGATTTCAAATATTTTGTTAAAACCTTCAAACGACCGTCAAAATGCACTGGAATTTTTCCTAGACATATAACCGATTTATTGTTCCTCATTATTTTGAAATGTGTGAAAATATTGCACCTTAAACTTTACCTGATAAATTTTATCTCTTAATTCAGAATCTTCAAATACATTTCTTTCATTTCTACGCTTTCAGCTGAATTCAACTACAAGAATTTATTCGAACAATTCCACTATTTTTCATTCAGTTTGACGGTAATACAAACCCAACTTTCTTACTCATGAACTGACTAGGACATAGAAAAAATAAATGTTCTCAACGGAAACCAATTGTGACCGTGTATTAAAGTGCACAATAAGTTAATTGTTTTTTGTGTTAAAGATGTGAGTAGGTAAAAAGTTGAAAAGCCAACCTTTTGAAATACACACATTATTAGCTTGAATTTAATCGTGTCCAGTGTGAGGTCAATGGCGCATTGGTCAACACGATTATTTTAAGAGAAGGTAGGTTAGAGTTCAAAGCCTGATCGTGATACCATCGATACGTTCTAACAATGATGGGGCTCGAATCTAATGTCAGTTTTCGAAAGATGATTGCCGAAAACATCTACTGGAATATGAAATCTGCGATCAAGCAGAAGTGACGTTCAATTGACATCAATCAAACACTCCAGTACTTATCAGCAATGAACATTATAACAAGTGAAAGCAATCGTGCGCGCGGACACATCGACTGTGCACAGAAAGTAATTTCTAATAGTAACCAGAACTAAAGAATATCTGAAGGAAGCCGGAAACCTACCAAATATTGCAAATTGGTAAACAAGTTGCAACTGGACACAATTCGTTTGAGTAGCTGCGGTTCAGTTCGATAGACAGTGACCAGTCGAGCGAAGCACGTACACACGCGCTCAACACACCGCGGCTCGGATTCTTTCAAGCGTTCGGCTAGACTTGGCAGACAGTCCACGATCAGGTCAAAATCGGAGCGTTGCAAGTTGGCGAAGCAATTGGCTACCATGGTCAAAATAGTACGATGCTGAGCCAGAGTGACAAAATCATAGAAGCCAAGAACGGACTGAGAGGGAAAACGAGGAAGAAGTTATGTTTATTTGATGAGATCAACGCCACACAAACACCAGCGAAATCGCAGATAAGTACGGTAAAAATCTGCACTAAATCGGCGCACTGTTCTATGCACATTTTTAGTCACATGTCAGATTGGCATTTAAAGATTGCCCTGACCCCGGCCGGGACATCAAAAGCTCCAATCATTGGTCAGGATTGTGGTAGTTGATGCCAATAGCACAGTTGCACTTCAGTACACACACGTATGAAAACTAACGAAAAGGCCAATCGTTCGGTCGCAACCACTGACACGTTAAATATCATCTTCATGATAACCGACAGACAGGATCGACATGATTAGGGAAGGTGTTATTGATAGACAACTAACGAACCGTTCACTTACTGTAAACGACATACCGTTAAACTTGTGCGTGAGGGCTTGAGTAAACTGAACACTCGGTTGAAGCGATGCTAGATGAGGAATTGCAAGGATACACTTGGTACTGCTTGTGAAATGCCGTTAGAAGTACGCCCTGACTAAGACCCAATTCTCTAATGTCACTGATCTGGGCGTTATTAACAGTCAATTGGACTGAATTGTTAATATCATCACCTACTAAATACGACTGCTTCTAATGGGGCACTGATATAAAGGAAGTAGTTTTAAATCGCAAGAAACTCGAAAGCGTGACAATTAGAGACCACCAGAACCATTCACACAGTAAAGCCTGATCGCACTGGAACCAAGAAACGAACAGATGATACAGGAAATGGCAAATGTCTACAAGGTAATTCATTCGGCTCAAATTAGGTAAGAACGAACGCGATTGATGACGTATTGCAATGAGCACATTAAAGAATGGAAGATCGTAAAATAGTTGTACAGATTCCACAAATAGATTCCATCGAATCTGGCAAAATACACAGATTGTGGCGTTCGGTTCGAAATGGCGACATTTTTTCGAAAGTGTGGTGCTGTTTTGCAGGTATGTGTGCGTGCGCGCGAAGACCGAACAAACTGCGCATATCATACGATACAGTCAAGGCCAACGCGCAGGCGTGCGAGCTATGTAAATCAGCTGATAAGATCAAGTGACACACAGACGTAGAAAAGCTAAATTTACATGGTCGATCCGGTTGAATCTGAAACCTGGCAATGTACTGGTGATGGACGTTCCGAATAATTAAGAAAAGCATTATACACCAGGCCGACACTTTTTAGTCGCGTAGCTGATCCGGGGGAATAAAAAAAACAGAAACCAGTTATAATCACCACATAATTTGAGGACACGTGACAGACCGGGGACGACATTGTTACAGAAATCAGACGCTCGTGACCGAAGGTGTGCGGACTGAGATGTTGCTCAAAACGTCGTTGTGGCCACAGGAAAACCGATGCTGGAGTGTATGTTGGCGTGCACCCCCGCGACTGTAGGCTTACGAACAATAGTGAGAGGTGCGGGATGAAACTGATAATTTTAAACAGAGGACTCGATGAGCCCACACAACAGAACAGTAGCGGGTCATGTGACAGAACCGGGTTGAGATCGCAGTCAGTGGAATTACGTAAAGGTTAGAGTTAACCGGATGACACTTCTCGCTTCAGACGGGAAAAAGGGCGAAGTGAAGATCGCATGATAAGCCAGTGTGCACATGAGTTATGAGGAGTGAGAATGCAATCGTTCACGTGCTTGAGGGTGATCTGTCCTGCTTAAGCCGATCCGATAACCCATGTTTTACAACGTGTTCTCGTACATGCTGACCACCGAATAACGGGCGCTGTCATAATAACATCAGCAACAACAACAAACATATTTGCAATTGCATGGCAAAGGGGCAGCCTAGATAGATTGCGAGATAAACACAACGTAAAAAGTACGTTTGCCCGGACTGCGCCAAATAACAACCCGTAACAGAGAGGCCCACGTTCTCTTATCCGAAGATGGAACTAATAATTGAACCCCAAAAAATGTGCAGGCATCAATAGGATATGCGTATGAAAGGGAATATTGAAGGAACACGTGAAAGGTGAGCGTTATATAAAGTGAATCAGATGAAAACCATCAAATATGTCTACATCGCTCGAGGTCAGTGGATCAGTTACAAGCAGATCAATTTCGATGTGGTGAT
This sequence comes from Paragonimus skrjabini miyazakii, assembly GCA_014338405.1. Taxonomy (NCBI): domain Eukaryota; kingdom Metazoa; phylum Platyhelminthes; class Trematoda; order Plagiorchiida; family Troglotrematidae; genus Paragonimus; species Paragonimus skrjabini miyazakii. The sequence goes on from JTDE01001152.1 coordinate 101,339, forward strand.
TGATGTTCAGAGTATCAGTTTACTTCATTCAACATGTACTCGGCAACTCATGTGTGCTGCTTGTGATTAGTTTAGATAGTATGAATCAGGATTTCACAAAATTAGTGATAGTGTCCCCGTGAAAAGCATTTCCCATGGAATAGGATCGGATCGACGGATACGTACATTTTTATTTCGCCCATTGAAACATCCACTCAGATTACCAAACGCACAATATTCCGATGTATAACTTTTTCATCTTTCAACCATACCCATGAGCACTATGCCTCGAGCTGACTATGATCCTGACAATAGCCCACGAAACAGCGGACCGGTAATTCAGTACAGATGCGTGAAGAACGGGAGAGCTAATAACAATGGAAGTGAATGAATGAACAGTCAACACGTTTGCGTGTCCCGTGAATCATAACCATACATTCTACTGTAAGAACGATGGAGTCGGAAATTTGTATATAACAACTCATCTGTGAGCTAATTGTGTCGTTCAGCTCAAATTCAAAAGAGTACCGGAAACACACGATCAGTAAACATACATTACCTGCATCATCTGGTTTAGCAAAATTATGATATAATCGGGGATCCTGGGGCAAATCTGGTTTCCGTACATTTCCTTATGTAACGGTTTACGGACTTTACAAAGTCAGAGGCAACCGACACAAATAACTCACAGATGAGGCGTTAACTACAAAAGTCACCAGCTTTACAGACACAAGTTCGCGAATGACGCCGACACGCAGTAATGTCAGTGTTGAATGATCACGTAGTCTCCAACAACCATGATCAACTGGGCGGTCAAAGCCTTCCTAGCCTGTGACGACGTAATCACCTGGTCCTCTCGTTGCTTCTTCCGAACGTCAGCATTGCGACAGACACTCCGCTGATATACAGACAGTACACAACCCAATAGGCGTAGACTATGCAGTTTCATTAGCTCGATCAATGGCCAGGAACTTTCTCAAATACATCCCGATGAAATGTCGCAGTGATCAGACAATCGGCCCGTTTACTACATGTTAAGTAGATGAGACAATGACAGTGGTATATCGGGAGCTTGCAGGCATCTTCCGCGCGAACGAATAAACCCCTGATTTACAGAGCAAGATTAGCCGCACAGATGCATTGCTAAACCATCCTTTTCGTTGAAAATCGAGGGTCTCCGTTTGAAGGTCTCGTGTTCACGTGAATGTAAACGTGCAACAAAACAACCTTCAATCCATCTGAACTAGAGTGTGAGTTATACAGACGCACGTGGGCAGCGATACATACGTTCGGCTTATCAGGTGATCAAATTCTACTTACGTTGTTCAACATATATTCAACACCTTTACACTTGTAGACGCCATCCAAAAATGAGGAGAACGAACCAGACTACGTCTGCTATCTTTCCAAAGGCATATTTAACAGAGCGAGGTTTTCGTTCAGTTGCCTCAATTCTATCGAAGCATCAAGACCATGATTAGTCTTCTCGATTAGGAGGAAGCGACTTCTAGCCCGATACGAACAAGCCGATAACAATTAACTAGGCCCGTCTATCGCATCGATCGCTAAACACGTTCTACTGGGTAATACTATATAATGTAATTAGTTGTCATTGTTCTAATTTTATTGGTCACGTTTTGCAAATGCTGCGGGGAGATATCCTAACAAGCACTAAAACACACTGGTGTACTCGACATCCAGTTTGCGATCAGAAAAGCAGATCAGAGGACTGGGTGTTTAGACGGGTACATTCTTCCGAAGAAGTCCACCCTTACTGACACACCGTGAATGTTAAAAGAGACCCTCACCAAAATGATGATAACTGGAGAAGCCAGTGTGCTCTGATTTTCTAACTGTGAAGTGGATCCAAATGGAAGGAAAACTATTTCTGAAGTGTACGAACACGAAACCATGGATAAACAACAAACAGAAACGAAGCCCATAGGCGGGAAAATCATCAGGCTGGAAAAAACTCACCGCGATTGCACCACTCTGGAGTACCTCCCTTCCGTGACGACGAGAAAGTTGTTCCAGAAGGTTTATAATTCGTTCCAAAATATCACCGACAAAACTGCATGACATGGTGGTCAAAAGAAGAGGTAGGGCGGGCACGACTGCATCCGCGCTGCGAGGCAACGCGTCCATCATATGGGTGAGCACGTTGCAGCCCAAATTTTTCAACTCAATCAAATGCTCTTCTTCGCAGTTCAAGATGTCTAAAACGCAGCTCACTAAGCCCTGAACATTTAGGTTGATCAGGTTCTCCTCAAAACCGATAAGCAGCACCTGGGAAGGTTAGAAGTTGTATGTCAGACAGATAGCAGAAGTACACTGAGACAATGTGACCAAATCGGTTGCAAATCTGACATAACTAAGATATGGTAGCCGTATTACCAGGTATAACAGAATAAAATGAAATGTTTAATTAGGAAATATCCGCCAAAGTCCACACAAGAAACGCAGCGGATTTGATGAGGAGAAAAACAAACATGAAAAGCAGTTCACCGGTTAACTGGTGTACACTAAGAATAAAATTACGCATAGATACAAGTAAATTGACGTGGACGGAACGGATCAAAACTCACATAACTAAGGAACGGTAAGGTTGTTCGTAACACTAAAGTGGATGATTCGAATCGCGCTCAGACTAACTTCACCCACTCAGCCTAAACACAGACCAACAGGATCGAGAATAAATGCCAATAGAACTAATCTCATTCTAACGATTTCACGACCCTTTTGCAGGCAAACTAGTTAGATTAATACCATCAGCTCTGATTCCACTAATGACTCATATACAAGGGATAGCAGTCGGACGACCAGGCCTCACTAGCGGACACATAAAGTCGCGAGTTACATCAACATCACTATGAAGAATAGGTTAATTGGCAGCAGTACTACAATGTGATGGACAACACACTGTCTTTGGCCTCAGCAAAACCACACGGGGTTCCCGATTGAATAGAATATGAATACATTCTGACGTACGTTGGGCGGAGACTGCATAAATGGCTCTACATTCAAAGAAATATTCATAAACGATGACATTGGACCGTAAAAGTGGTTTCAATGATGGTGTTCGGATTCAGGTGCCCACAGGCTGTATAATCAGACAAACCGTATGAAATATGAGTTTCACCATTTTAGGGCAAACGTTAACGGGCAATAATTTTCGGAACTGCTGAAATCCCCAGGCTAAACAGAGGTCTCATCAGACAAGGCCTGTATTGAATCGAAGTCTAAGTATGCTATCAATGGGTAGCGGGATATTGTCGATACAAGGTCGACAGAGGCGTGCTTGATTGATGACATCTGCGCACTGCTCCAAAGGAGCAACCATAACAATAACTGGTAGCGCATCGAATGGGACATCCACGACAACACCATCAGTTATTGAATACCCATTTCCGCGGAAGCAGAACACAACGTTCCGTGTTCTAACTCGTTGTAACAGAATTACAGATGACAGTGTTTTACAGTATGATGGCGCTCTATTGTAATTAAGAATCAGATGTTTTTGTGTGACGATCAAATAACATGTTTTGTTGCAAGAGGAGTGCCGGCTTGTCAGACCATCTATCGAGTATGCAGCGACAACTGGTTGAGATCACACAGCTTTGTGATCGATAAAAATAGTAAGCCTCACATGCGAAAAACGGAAACAATTACAGCGAGACACATGGATACCAGATATACGAATGTATCTGCGCGTCAAGGTGCTGCAGTTTGATTTTAACATCACACAACTTTTTCAATGAACCCAATGAATGTAGCATTGACACAAGCCAGTAAGGAGAACAGGATGGATGAATAACGGTACAGGTGTAATATCACACCAGGTTTTTTGAGGAGAACAACAAAAACAACCCATAGTAACACCACCCCGTCCGTATACCATAAAATGGCACGTGATTCGGTGTGAGTGACCTGACAGAATCAAACCTCCTTCAAACCTCAGGTGGGTGTATGGGGGCAACTGACTCGTTAATCCATTAGTTACACTGCACTAACATACCTGATTGATGTCTTGCAAAATGACCAGCTGCGTTGACCGGTCGTGACGATGTTGTTGTAACTGAGCGATACGATGATTTATACCGCTGGATTGAGTATGGGGACTGTTGCGGTCAGCTGCTGATCTCTGTTGCTGTTGTTGAAAGTGGCTTGTACTTCCACGGGCTGACCAGTAAACTGAATGTCGAGCCATATCGACTGCGCCCGGATAGCGTGAGAACTTGTTGGATGAAGCGCCAGCAGTAAACGAGATGGGTGATGGGGGTATGGAGGGAGGTAGAGGCCGCGGTGGATACATCACATCCGATGGACCTGTCGTTGTAGATTTACCCGGAGAACTAGTTGTAGAATGCGTGGTGTTCAACGAGATTAATCGAGCCACGCTGATCGGACTGAGAAGAGTTTGCTGAGGCGGTTGTGTTGGTGCGTGCAGAGAACCGGTAACATTGATCGGGATGGTGGATAATGACGTCGGTATGGGAAGGGAGTCAGATAGGGTCTTGTTAATCGTTAACGCTTGATACGATGAACTCATCGTGGTCACAGTTGGGCTGTCTGATGTTGTATTATCCATAGTTTGTACCAACTCACCAGAGTGTCCAATTAAAGTGGAGACTAGACTGGCATCACGCAGAGCTTGATAGGCTGAATAAGAAAAGATTGAACACTTGTTGGGTCATTCAGTTGGCACGACATAGGGAAAGAACAAATAGAGGTGTATCTCACCTAAACAACGAAAGAGGATAGGAATTTTGTGCGCCATGACAGTTTACAAAGCCCTACGAGGAAGTTGGACAATGTAAAATTCACGCTCACTGCTAAATCCAATGCTTCGAGGCTAAAGCTCCAGTCACCTTAAATGATTTGACGAGATTGCGGACAATTTGACAATGTCTACGACAGTTCTCTCACATGTTGCTGGGGCGCAGCGTTTGCTCACCATTTTGTTGCACCGTTGAGTAAACCAAGGTCATAGCTCACTGAGCACCTGCGTGAATTTAGACACTTTCCAAGATCGTTATAAAATGTTCACTTATAATCCATTGATCTAACTGTTTTCGTAGCACGGTTATCATCGAGTGGAGTTGAGTGTGGAAATGAATATCGATTAACCTGGTTAAGTGAAGGTTACACCACTGAAAACACCCGACTAAATTGTGATCATAAAATTGAGCACATCAGGATGCACACAATTCCATAAAACACGAGACGTAAATGCTTGTACATACACGCAAGGAAAGCTTAGCATTCAACCACGATGTTTCTTAAAACAGCTGCCAGCTAACGTGGGCCATGAAACATTGGGAGCTTTAGCTTAAGGAAGAATATATGACAACGCAATGCCTGTGTATATTTTTGTGGCTCAGTAACACAAATGATGGTTATGGCCTAATAGATTAGTGGGCTCAAGTTTGTGTAGTCACAAAATCCCCTGTTGTCACGACAAGGCACAAATCGTAGTAGACAGTATAAGCCTGGATTATAGAGAGGAAGCAGTAGGCAAACGGATCACACATTCAGTAATGAGCTCGGATAAAGCAAAACCGCTGCAGACAAGCACATCGCTAGGCCGGGTCAAGATTGACCTGGACACACGCCAACGTACATCTAGACCAAAACACCCATATGGTTAGCGGCATTGTCCTTGTCTACAATGGTTGCCGTGCAGATCCGGTAAGAAAGTAGTTAAACTTTAGATCATACACGATTCAATGAACGATTATATGGTCAAGTCTGTGGCGTGGTCAACAAGATAGTCGTTAATCTACACTCACACGAAGTAAATAGATATCTATGAGACAAAAATAAGTTCAACAACGGTTAAATGACCAGAATGTGTGAACAGAAGCTAAGACGAACTCACATTGAAGATGTTTTTCCCAGGCAGACGCAGACAACCCAGTTGACTGAATATTGGCTATAGTAGAATATAAAAAGTAGAGATGATACATTATGACAGTAGAAATCGACCACATAAAGTCATTATCATCCACCGAACAGGTTCTGTTCCATGCGTGCGTCACCTATCAACCAGTTGGTTAATAAACAAATGAAAAACTAAGAAAATCTATTTAGAACGTTCTCATCTCTTTTTGTGTTCTCAATTCCCATGTGAATAACTTTCCGGGAGAAGTATCCTAATACAATTTCGGTTCGATAACAAGTTTATCAGCATCAATTCTGACAATGGTATTTGTAGTAGTAATTTCGCTTATCTAATGAGACTCAACTAGGTCGAAGCAGCTGTCCACCACTTCGCTGGTGATCACTGGGATCAACCGTTTGCAACGAAAACTTAGTCGCACCGAACACAACAAGGATATTTGAATTAACTTAGATGACCTATAGGAATGATAATACGGAGCATTTATTCCGGTGAACGACCTGCCAGTTAAAAACAACTTCACTGTGGTAAACATTTCATCCTGCCAACCGACATTCATCACCCCCACTTAACTGATGTAATAAACAAAACCAAGAGGTAGGGTGAATTGTCATTAGCACTGTGCTTACAAAGGTTTGCGGTGGATCCGTGCGGAATCGCTGCCGGATGTTGTTCTGTCAAAAGTCCCACTGCAGACGCCTCGAGCAACGAGGGAGGCAATGCATGAGTAGAAGTCAATGGATGTGTGGTGAAGGGGGGAACGAGACCACATGAGGGCACACTCAGATCAATGGGCCTCGGGTGTAGGACTTGGGGTTGCTGTTGCGCCTGTGAATTGGAAGGCAGATCGGCTTCCTGGACAAAAGTACTTAATTGGCCGCTTTTGGTAGATTGGTTGGGGAAGCTGGCGAAAATGTACAAATTCGAGTTCGGATCCGAGCTTCCACGTGAATGCTGATTGATATTCGAATCGATGACTACCGGATGTGGGTGAACACTGCTCGGGAGTAAATACACTGAAGAGGGATGTGTCACATGATGTCGTGAGCGTAAGTCATGATAAGTCGGTTGGATTGTGCTGGCGAGTTGTGTAACTGGCGGCTGTTGTGTCGATGATTTCAAGTGGCTGGCATCAATACTCGCCGCACCGTCGCTGCCAGAGAGCATAGTAACCGAAAGGACGGGCGGTGTGTGATCAGCAGAAACTCCGTCAGATAGCCCGTCAAGGGAACGCAATCCTACGTCCAACGTTTGATAACTTGAATTGGAAGAGGCGAGCCCAGGCGACTTTTCAACGACAGACTTCGTGTAAACTGAGTCCGCTGCAGCCGAGCAAACCACGGCCCGCTGTCGATCGCGTCGCCTTGGAAACGGAAAAAAAATCACGAAACGATGATTAAGTAGACGCATACAAACAAAACGAAATTCAGGATCGTTCTTGCCAAGTAGCTGAATGCTATGTTCCACCTCCTCTAGGACACGAGTTTGCAACCGTTTGTATAACTTCAATCTTCATTGTACAATGAATTAAAAGCAAGACTTGTTCATTTCGTTCTTTGATTTGTGATTGCTTTCCAGATATTTGATTGATTGTGTTAGTTAACTTAATAATGCTTTTACGATAATATCAAGAGCACACGATAGACCACTCTACGAAACAACTGCACTTCCTATTTTACTTCTGATCACAAGAACACTCGGAAATCTTTCTTTAGAGTCATGAAAAAACGGTAATGGAATATAGTTCTACAAAATACTGACCACTGAAATTTTGTTAATAGCGTCATATACTGTTCTAAGGTCTACAAGGTAACGGGGTCAGATCACTAATTGTGTCATATACTTGGTTAAAAGATAATTAAGAAAAAGAACACAAATCGGCTCTCTCGAATAGCATTACTAGACAAACTTTTCGTGGAAAACATGGAATCATCCAACAGAGTCACGGATTATCAGAATACAAGTGATGAAACAACGACAGTGGTACATCAGTCGTTAACACTGATGTCTTGTAACCATAAATATCCGAGGAGACAGGCAACACTAAGTGGTTGGCCTCGTTAGTCATGTATATTGCTGTAATAGGTGCGGTATGTTGGTCGATTAATTTTTTGCTATTCAAGTCACTGGCTCAGTAACAACCGATAAGTTACAAAACTTTCATCTGGTCACCTATTGATTTGTATGGTACCAAAGGAAGGTGGTTGAGATTTTCCGCCTAAGTTGCATGGCTAAATGAGACTGCGAACAGAATAAGTCAACGTCAACTGTAAAACACATTAGATGTTAGTGGAAAACACATTCACAGCTTGATTCTCGGTGAAGAGAACATCCTCGATACTGAAGATGAAAATGGTAGCAGTTCAAGAAAACATCTACAAACCGCCAACGTGAACTAGACTATGTCGCGATGATCTATACGCGCTCGATTTGCAAACATCCCTAATGTTGTGTGAGATTAAGGGCTGCACAGGTTCTAAGATAGACAATTAGTTACAGGATACTATTGAGCAATGAAGGTGCAGGAACGAAAACAACATTAAACTTGTTATCCATGTGTTTTCTAATATAATGAACCATAACATTTATATGTTGCACAAGAAACCCTACACATTACAGTTCACAATCTAATGTATGGTTTGGGAACTTGGACAGTTAGAAGATACAGCCTAGAGTGGGTTATCTGTCCGATGGTGTCATTTAGCAGGAATAGTAGAGTGAGATTGTTATCGAGGTTCGTCCGTAGAATTAACCACCAAATACCCTAAAGGACAATCACTGTAAAATCGACAAAAGATACAGCAAACAGTTAATTTATCTCCAAAAGCTTTGTTGTTTTCATAGTTCACGATCCATGAGTTAGGGACAACTGCTGTAAGATAGTTGCGTTTGTCATTAAGAACTGAAAAATTCAACAATGAGCTATTCAATCGGATGGATAGAAAAAGGGTCTATTCTCGCTCACTGACACCAAGGTACATGAGTGTGGATTAGCATAGGAGTGTAACCATGTCCACACTGTAATCCAGTTGATTGAAATACACAATGTAACGATATTAATGGGACCATAACAAAAGGCAAAATGTGCTGGGATACGATTATGCATGAGTTATCCAACGCGGATTGGTGCTAAAACCTAGTTTTGGATCAATCATCGTCATTGTAATATTGTGAAATACTCAAGTATCCAACGTGAGCAAACTGAAGCTATCGTCTGCTGTCTATGAACAGTACAACTTTATCACACTCTCATTTCTAGTGAACCACATTAAGTGGATATTAGAAGTTTTGTGGTAATGACTAGTCAACAACCTTTTGCACCATACTTCATTCCAATCACTATTGTATTGTAACTTGTTAATTCGATATCTGAATTAATGAGATAATTTCATAGACCGCGCTTAATTATTTGACCTCAGAAAATTCTAGTCAAACAGGGAGGTCAGTAACCTACGTGGCGATACTAACCTATGAAGGTCCCTAAAGTTTTGTCACCCTGATGTCGAAAAAGTTCAACTTAGTATCTAACAAAAAGGATGAAAAATACGAACGTTCACATAAAGTGTAAACGGCTATAGAGTAAAAAGTGTTTAGGAAGATGATAGTTCAAAAACTGTCATTTAGCAGATAAAATCAGATCGATGCTTCGAATCACAATCTTCAATCAAACTTGGACCGCATATACCCGCCTGCCAAAATATGTTCGTTGTTTTCAATTCGGATTCACATCACATAACTGTTCTGTCTCACACATCAGGTATCAATAAAATTGCAGTTTCATCGGTCTACACTGATGGAAACTATCGATAATTGTGTCAGCGGATGGCCGAACACCTCTCAAATTGTTGATTCAGCCAATAATGTGAACAGGCAACCAGGCGGACGGCCGAACAGGAAACCTGGACTCATCGACTGTAAAACGCTCTGGTGACATACCATGATGCCGACCCGATCAAATTCTACGCCACGGTACACCAAGCCATGTTGAGCAGACAGGAAATGACAACAAGCAACATGACGTGCATAAAGTACAATAAATTATGTCACTGGTTTAACCTAATTTTCACGTTTTCGGTTAACATCTCGATTTCTTCCCTCCAATTGTTCCTACCATACACATCAATTTATATATTCAGATGGGTTTTCAGTGGACGCGCGACGAGATAAAAACGGAATAGCAGCACTCCGCGACATATATCTCCTTGTTGTTCTAGTGGATCAGATAACTGAGAGTTCAGTCCTTTAAGCCGGTGCACAAACTTATTTTCTAAGCACAAATCAACATGCTTGGTGGCCATGGTTTCCTCAGCAATCTGTCCAAACAGTATCTTCTGTACAGCCACAGGTAACATTGTGAGGGCCCCGAACTTAGTTATCTCATGGTTTGGGCCAGTAATACACGCACCCACGCCAATTATTGCATAATATCCTACGTCGCATGATTTTGGCTTGAGGCTCAGATAATCCAACGGACACAATGATGCATTCAATGCCAACTTTCATGCTGGGACACACCATCCAGGATATTGACATCATTTTTATTTATGAGTGCAATGGCAGATCTCGATCAACATCGTACCGTGAGAACTACCTTACACTAGCACAACACGGACAAAACAAGGAGTGTATCAACGTTTCTGTCACACTCTCAGTCTGGACTACTCCACAGTACACAATTAACCTAAGTCTTCACGGATCACTATACACTTGCATCATGTACCCGGGAGATGCGAGAGGAAGCTGGGAGGGGACAACAAAAAAACCGGTAATCATAGAAAAATCATAACAACAGAATGTTAGAGAATGCCACCAACTTGGGAAAACGCGTGAGGTTCACTGATATCTACATAAAAAGCTAGAGTACATGGTACTCTAGGATCGACTAAAATGCGGGTAAGAGGTACAGTGTAATCGATCTACCCAATAGTTTGCCGATCGTTAGATTAAACAATTTAAAACCATCGTTATGTGACCAATGAATAGTCAATGAAGTACCTCCCTAACCCTGACATGCGTAAGTTTGAGTTTTAACTACTGTCCAGATTTGTGCGAATTAGCATTTCAAGGCTGTCAGACGTCTGTAACCTTTTTCGCACATTTCAAAGGAAAACGTGATCCAAACAAGTAACTGCGCCTGTTCATTTATTGTCCGACACAACCAATAAATCTAGCTCTGCTACACTGGCGGTGCTAGCGTAATTCTTACTTACGACTCTAATCACTGCTCCAAAGCCAAAGCTAGATCAGGAACATCACCATCGCAGAAAATACGACTGCCGAAAATGGATAAAACAAACGTATCAACCAACAGTCTATCAAGTTGTAGAGTTTGAAGAATGTGAACGTATCCAACCAATGTTCCGTGTGGTGTAGTTTCCGTTGGACGGCTTATCAACCAGACAGACATTTGGAGCACCTAAAAAATGCAAATCAGCTTGAACCGCTCGTGTTTTGTAACACACATTTCTTTTGCGATCATGCTATCGCCGCTACTCAATCCATCGTCTGATCGATATAAATATATGATCGACTGTAACAAACAAAGCGATCTGAACGCACTGTTGTCCGGAGAGCGCGATCATATTTACACCTGGCAGGCCAGAATAAACATGAAGTTATCCGAATTCATCGCAATCCTTAATCGTCCAGAGGATCAAATTAATTGTCGTTTCCGTAGTATGTCATGCACGCTCAATACACTACCAGCCTGTGCATGTGTTTGCACGTCATACCATGTGCCTACAACTAAGGAGATCGATGTACGCAAACCGAAGCATAAGGTACAACTCGAAAGATACTAACCTAAATTACGGATTACACTGATCTCTAGAAAAGGGACAGTGTCGTGGCAACCATGCTAGATCGCGAATTTGAGTCCCGGTTACCCAATCTGTTATGGTTTAGGCTAACTGGACAGAACCCATTTTCCAAATGGTCCAGTGTACACTGAGTAGCAGACTGAAGACAATGTAATTAAAGAAATATTAGAAGGACGCCTGCATTTTTTGTCAGTGCTATAATTCGCAAGTCCTCACAACCCAACTGACATCGATCGCTTGAGGTACTTTAAGCATTCTCCCAAAAAACAGCATAGAAGTTCACATGTGCAAACGGAAAACGATCTACCACATGGTGCATCTTACTCGCTATCGAAAGATGGTGAACTCATGTCACTCTACTTAAATGGTATATGAATAAATCGAGTAAAGTATATCCTGTCGTTTCAGGATTACAGGAGATTGGTTAAGAGCCAATGGCAATCATTTGAGAACAAATGCACCATTAAAATATCACCCTCGGCTAGCGAACAAAGCACGTGATGCAGACATCAACCGCCATGGAATCATGGCAAAGCTATAAGAGAGATCAGATGAAGTAATGTAAACGTATTCGTGGCTACCAGAGTCCAAGAACATGAACTTCCCACGATAAAGCTATACGATCACCCTAAAAGCTTTGATTGTATACAGTATTAATACGGTGTACTTTTGAGACATCGCCTAAACAGTTAAACATATCAATCAGGTATACGTCTGATGAGGGACTGTAGTACGCTGGAACTCGGACTCCTCTGTTCTTACTTAAAAGCAACCGCCAATTCGGTCGTCGAGCGGCAGCCCATGACATCCTTGTACACATGGCAAGCTTATAAACCTCACCGACATTTTATGATTAATTCAGAAGCTCGAGCCCGAGAAGTAGTCATTTGTTAAGATATACAACGTAGGATTTAGGGGTGTTGTACTACTAGCAAATTAGATGCCACTAGGAATGCGAGAAAATGAAGAAAAGAAAGTGTTTCAGCGTGAAGTTGGCGTCTGGATTACTACTTGATTTGCAAAACTCGTTGACTCTGAAAGCTGGAGACATCTCCATGCGATCAGCAAGTGTCTACTGGCGGCGAAAACACACTTTTTATGCTTAGTTTTAGCACTGTCTCAACACAGTTAAAAACATAGGAACTCCCGCTAGTAAACATCATCGCTATAGACAGCAATACATCAGTGGTTCGCACTGATGCCTAACTACCACATAACCATGGCGGGAGGGGGGGGAAATCAAACCGTGTATAAGAGTGAAAGAGAAAGAAAGAAAAAGACGGGGACGGATTTAACTGCCACAAATTGCTACGTCTATGTTCAAATATTTTACATCAAAGTACCCAAACCTTGAAAATACACAACGAAGCTGTAAGTAAAAATAAGACGTCATCAGGAAGACAGCCATTAGTAACACTGAACGAAATGTCAATGATAAATTGAAAGATCACGGGATAAACATATATTGAGCGATTCCGTATCCGTGCGCGATCTGAAGAAATGTTTTCAGACACACTACAGTTTTGTTTAGTGTTCATGGCGACAGAAAAATTGAGTGACAGTCTGAGTTATGAAGCACTTCTCGTCGCATTGGAAGCTAATTGCAATACGTGTCGTCTGTCTTGTCCAGCCGGATTTGTTGGATCTTGCCCATTTTGGGAATCGGTCGGTTCACTTTCCCTTGGCATAACGTGAACAGAGCAACCGTGGTGACACGAAGCTCGGACTTGGACCGGTTGACATTGGACCAGTGTTTTATCCAGACGACCTTACAGAAATCCAGGTTGGTTGTATAACATTCTGTTACGCCTATATTTTCTATTTGTGTTTAACTCATGCATGCTATGCAAATAAGATTCAGTTACCGCATTCCAGTAAGAAACAATGGTTGCACCGGACTGGACAATAGAGATGGTGCTAGCAGATGGAATAAAGATATAACTTGATACTGGTTGTGGTTATGTATGTAGTGGTAGGCTTGCAAACGAAGTATTGAAAGACCACTCTCTTAACGCGCAATGCCCTTATAACGATCAGTAATTTTGTTACCAGCTTGCTCACGGGACTGATAATTTTGTGAAGCTTGGTAGTCGCAATCCGATCAGGGTCATTTGGGGTGGTGTCTTAAAGATGGGTGAATACTAACGATTCACATGCACTTGACTCTTTGGCGAACCTACGCTTAATCCGGTTTTTGCACATCCTTAACTTTTGGACCATTAGTCAGTCTCGTGAAGTGGGCTCGAGCAAGCAAACGGATGGCAACCATATCTTGCCTAAGTTGGACAGGGCTGAAGATAACTACCAGACAGGTGGCCCGGATTCTGACTGTATCTATACCACGTAAGAATACATCTCGATGGACCGTATAGGTCGTCCTGTTTGAAGCACGGCATTTAAAATCCGATTACGATAAAATCTGGGTGGTTCATCCGAGTATTGTTCAACCCCTCGTGTTTTTTCTTTACCTTATACCTATCAGCTAGTCAGAACGTCTTCGTATGAAAATGAGCTTGTAATGTAATAATCCGCAAAGTTGACAGCACAATTGTTTCAACTTATCTGGACGACGGAGACCATTCCTCTGTGCTGGGGTCACTCGGTAACAGTTCTCATATTCAAGAAAGGAATCCGCTACTCTTGTGAAAACCATAGAATTAGTTTGACCCTAGTCATTACTAAAATCCTGGCATCAACTTTACTTCGCCGACTCACTATGACAGATCCCCCAGTAAATTTTGTTATGGGTCGAGTTAGTGAATTTGATTGACTATTCCCGGATAATGCTTGTTGAACAGATGGTATACATGTCATTATTTTGCGTTACCTGCTGAAACATCTCATACATTTTTTAATGTTCACATAGCGTGTATCCTATGGTAATACCAGGCAAGGACTTAAACCTCTGTTTGTGCACACACTCATTCATAATGCTATAGATTTTACCCAACTCACGTTATTTTCGTAACAAACACAAAACGATAAGCAATTAGAAAGAAAACAAACAGCTGAAATCATAACTTTTTCATTGTCCTAGCGTATTCACAAACTGGTAAACCACCAGGTTGCCAACTGTGCTGCCGATGTTATCGAACAGCTTCATGATCACTGGCTGAATATATTTACTAATTTAGAGTGAGTAGAACTATTCACAGGAGCCCTTATTGTTGCTGTATGTCGTACGAGACCGAATGAATCGACCGTTAAGTAACGCTGAACGACAAACGAACGTTTACCAATCGTTTGGGGGAAAACGGAAAAGTTGCAAGGCAAGAATAAGTGAAACATGGATGCAAGCTGTCTCAAAGTGGAGCTAGAACATCAATGGAGTGTAGGTGGGGGCAGTAAATGCAACTGTCTTCACATATACGCAAGACTGTATTTAGTGGCTTGAATGATCAAACACAACAGCAGCTCCTCAAACCATAGAACGAAGGCATATCGGTATGCAGCAGAGGTGTCAGAATTAACGAGAAGGTGAAGGTTATTGGTAACTATTTGGTTTCACAAATTACGGTCAGCTCCCAGCATATAACGACCAGAATGGTGGGAGCGTGAACACTGCTTGAAGAAAAATGGTTCATATAAATCATCTGTACAGCGATGAAGTTGTAAGTATAGTGTTGATCAGAATGCACGACACGGCCCAGAGAACAACGCAGTACAATTTCGAACATCATTCACACCTAAACCAATCGGGCGCCTTCAGTACAAGGATACAGTGCGTTGTGGTGTTACACTATTCTACATTCACTAACGAGACGTAGGGTACATTGGTCAAACAACTAAAACCACCCAGACAAGAGGACGGCAGGGTAACAACGTGGGACTACTAGCGCAATTTCGGCTCACATGGTAAACTCTATTCAAAAGGTCAGTACATATGTTAAGTCGATCGACAGCATTACAAATGTTCACGTCAACATTTTGAAATGTCACATCTAGACAGTAACAGGGGCTAAAAGAATCCGGTAGCAAAACTCCACTATGTTCAAGCGTTCACGTAACCATAACGCAAATATTTCTCGAAAATTTTAGAGATACGAAACGGATATATGGTGCACACCTAGTAGTTGTTTTCGAGCGTGTTTTTTCCAGTTGGTTCATTTCAAGTTACGGGTTGACATAATCATATTTACTGATAAGTAGTCGGGGATTTGGTTAATTTCAAGTTGAACATCAATTGGTCGCAGCTGTCACATCCCCATAGACTTTCCCCCGACTACTCTTCAGTAATCTAAAATATCGCCTAGCAGGTTTAATGAGATCGGAGATCTCGACCTGTCTAGGAAGTCCTAACTGCCGGGTTATCGATTGGAGTTAACAGACAGTAACTGTATCTCCATTTCGAGACGATCGGGCAACCTGATAATTACTCACAAGCGAAAGTGGTTAAGCGTTCACATATGATAATTCGGTCGTGCCTAACGTGAGGTCAATGGCGCAGTGGTAAACACGGTTGCCTCATGAACAGCG
>JTDE01001152.1:117611-154450 GCA_014338405.1 Paragonimus skrjabini miyazakii
TTCAAGTCCCGGCAGTGGCGATAATATACACTACTGACGAGCTCTAATGAGAGCGAAACTCGAGTTTAGTGCTTCTTTTCGAAAGAGGCCGACTGAAAAGTCTATGAAGATGCGACAGCTGCGACCAATTGTGGGTGATGTTCAACTTGAAAATAATCATATTTATTTAAACACTTGCCTTGATAAACCATAATAGCGGAATGCGGCTAGTCAAACTCACACACCCAGCTCTCTTGGTTGAAAGCTTGCTAGTGACCGGATATTCAAACCGTATACACAACTGAAGGTTACGTAAGGGAGAAAATAAGAATGGATTGAGGAAAAAAATGACACTCACCCTTGATCACATGGGCGATCGGCACTGAGAGTGACAAACAACAGCAAGTTTTTAATTCAGGCTGAGTTGGTCGATTATGCAATTGGCATAAGTTCATGAGGTTTGGGTGGCAGAAATATTAGTTATGGATTCCTAGGACGAAGTTCAGTGCAGAGTGGTTCACAAAATCCATTAAAGAATAGATCAATGGGGAGAATAATGAGGAAAGACTGAAACTAACTAGCTCGATTCCTCAGTGGATATCTCTCAGAAAATGTTAGTGAAACGAGGCGGATAGATGGTGTGCATCCAGTGGTTGGCTTCTAGTGTGAATTGTTTGGTTGGTTCATTATAACCTATCGGCTGATAAATTTTCATATTTAATAAATCACTCCCAGTGTTCACCCTTATCTCGACCAGCCACAGTACCGGAATGTTGTCATCTGCGCCTAGCCTCCGCTTAGTCGTACTGTTCTGTTGGCACAGTGGCCAGCAGACACCTACGTCACTCACATGAGTCGGTTTGTCTCGCTTGAGTCACACCTAGGTCATCTGAAACCAGAGTGGACCTGTAATGCTTTGCCACTTGCCCCAAACATTGTTTACCCATGCTTAAAGAGGGCAATAGATCGATTACTCTGAGTGTTTCAGCCCTGTCTTTAGTTGTCACAAGTCACAGATATGCGGTAACCAGACGCAACATCTACAAAAATGCCGTTGACCATGGAGACTGAGTAGTTATTGCACAGAATGTACAAGTAGTCTCGTATGATGCGACAAACGGCACCGATAAGCGTACATTCAAAAAGATTTAGCCAGTTCTAGCTAATGGTACCCAGTAATCTCTATATGCTGCGTACGATACATCCGTAGTGTATAAAAAACGGTCTCAATATCGGTAGCATGTATCCACTAACAGAAGACCGATTTGTCAAATGTGCTGTCCGTGTGCGTTCTACGTCGTACGAGCACACTCACGCTCTCAATGCTCACCGTGTATGTTAGTCCGCATCCCGGTTAGCTTGCTAGCTGGGTTCAGCACATTAGCTTTGTTTACTCTCTCCTCCCGGCTGATCTGTCCTCTCACTTTGTAGGAGCCAACCTATCTCTGTCTGTCAGCCTACCCATGCACACACTAGTCGTGCGACCCCGTACGCTGGTGAAACCCAGAGAAACCCCTTGAGACACCCTACATTGGTATCGAGACAAGCGAAAGTGATATCGGGATGTCTTAAAATGGAAAAGGTATAAATGGTACGGCACTGCAGGAACCATGTTCTTAACACTAAGACGATCTGTAATTCAAAGTGAAATTAAGAACACCAAAAACGAGTCTGATTGCTACGTTTTGATGCCTAATAAACTTCAAGCAGAACAACACCCATGCTTGATCGCGGTTTTCAAATGTGGATGATGTTTAACTTGAAATTAACAGAAATCGCGACTACTCACCAAAAGTCTAATAAATTCTTCGACCACATTTGAACGGCTTAAGCAAACATACGGTTCAACGGTTCGTTCACAGAGCGTACAGTGGTTACCTATCATAGTTTTATTAATGGGATAACGTGATGGATGGTGCACTGCATTTTGCGACAGAGTATGAATGTGTATGAATATGTTTCATCGCAGACGGAATAGCATCGGATTGTTGTAACTATGCAAATACACGATCTCAGTGGAATGCACTGTTAGCTGGGGGTGTGAACAGTGCTCGGCCAATGTTTTTAGGTTATCATAGTAGTACATCCCTATAGGGTTGTGAAACTAGCACGTGCTCGCAAGGCTAAAGATTGGTTGTGACTGCATGGAAATCTAAAGAACGGGAGCCGCATCAAACCACCATTGTGCTTAAGAAGAACCTACTCGACGGGTCAGAGAAACTGGAGGTCACCAGCTCAGTCAAAGGTGACCGATGAAATTAACCTTTCGGAAAACAGAAAACACCGTTGACTGCATAACTGCCGACCGACTTTTTATAGCATGGAAACTACACTATTGCCTTTTAGATAAACGGCCTAAACAAGGAAGTTGGGCAAACGTGAACAATTTTATAAACATAGCTCAACGTCTTGGAGCTGGCAGGGTTCAACTTCAAATAATGATGTAATAAAGAGCGCAGCTTTCGATAAAAAACAAACTACATGGAAGGCGAACTAGCTGCGGACTAACCAAGAGTCAACGATGCACGTTTAGAACGATATCAAAAATGTGCGTACCTAGAATTTATAAGTTCCCCCGAGCTTGCCACTGTCGTACCTGATCGGTAAACAGGACTGAAGTGGAAGATTGAAGATAGCTCGTAACAGGGGGTAAACAGTTCCAAGAAAGGATTACAGTGCGCAGATGTTGCAGCACTTCAGGAAGAAAATAACTCCATGCGCCAGTAATAAGAATACACAATATATCAGTGAATTATGTCAATCCAGTATGGTTGATGCACAGGTGCCTAACCAAACAGTATGTGATTAACAGAAAACTTACAAACGGGTGAAAGTTGAGTGCTTATGTACATCCGAATTCACGTTCGGTGACTTCAAAAGAAAGGAAAAATCAGTGGATATTTTCAGAAGTTTGACAATAATAAGATAGTGAATGATAAGACGATAAAGAGAAGAGAGCTTAAGAAAAGTTCAACATCAACCTATTAGAGATATGAGGGATCAAGCGTACCTTTGCTCTACCCCAATGCTTTTGAGGGCCAAACTGTCTGAAAACTCAACTTGATGTCCTTAATTTGTGTGTTAAGTCCTTGGTTAGATTCATTTACTGAGTACGCTATTAAAGCAAACTCTGGCAGGTTGTTCATATCGGACACATCCAGAGACTGAAATGAGTGTTCGCTGCAAGTCAGACACCCAAGTGATGGTGTAGATTTACTGAGTATCCCTTGAGGTGATTGTTTAGACTGGGCAGAAGCATATTTCTTAGCTGATGGCAAGATGGAAGACTTGATATGGTAAGTTTTCCTCGACATGTCGATAGTGCACCGAAAACGGTCTGTTTATGCAGCCCGTCTTGGTAAGACAACGAACAAAATATGAAACTTCATTTTGTGACTCTTCGTTGCAACTCCTCAATAACAAGAATGTCTTACAGGAGATAAGGACAGCACTAGCGATTAGTCAAATATCCGAGCACAGACATTAAATAGCCGGTAGTCGCTTAAAACAGGAACAGTGTGCTTCCTTCTGATAACTGTGGTGTTCGTGCATATCTACTATCCGGCAATGTGAAGTCACTATTCCAAACGCTACTATGCGAAATACTAGAACACAAGTAGGCAAAATATTGTCGAATTTCTTAGACGAAGCGACTATACAATGTTAGAGGTGTTAAAAATCTAAACCGAATTATAGTCAACATCACCCAGCGATACTGAGCTCAGATTAAGGAAAATACTAGATGGCAAGCCGACGTGAAACTCTTGGGTCAGTTTGGTGCAAGTTAAGAGACCCTTACGATAGTTACTGCATCTAAACTAGTGCTAACTATGTTAGTTTGCATTGCTCAAGAAAATATCAAAAAGGCAGAGACAATAACTTATATCATCCGAATAAATGTATTAGTGACTGACGAGAATACTTACCATCCTTTTGGTTTTAGTTTACTTCACTGAACACAAACCAAACAGATAACCACAACAGCTGCGCAACCAAACCGGATTAGTCGATATATTTTTTTAAATTCATATTTCCGGTAAAAGGCAGTGTGAGCTAAACATAAACCAGACCGAGAGACGTATACATTCATCAATAACTAGCTCACTAATCCGTATATTCAAGAATCAACGATAAGTGATCTTTCGTCCTCGTGACATCCTATGTCAATCAATTAGGCTGTCGGCGGGGAGGACTACTTTGAACACTCTGTTCAGATTCGCAACGTAGAGAAGTCACTTAAGACCCACGGTGCAGCTGCTGGTTATTTCTCTAGGCAACTCGAAACAACACCAAAGATAGAAACATTCGCCCAACTCTGTTTGGGTAAATGTTACGAGATTCAGACACATTTGAATGGACCATAACACTATCACGGAAATTCTCAAGATAAGTGGGCAAAATAGTAGTCAGCTTTACCTGTAAAGAAGATCGACTATAGTCCGCATGGATTTGTATAATTGTTCGATCAAATCGGAAGTAGATCCATAGCTTAGCTGATTCACAGTTATTCCTACGTTTAACAACCACTGAGACGGGTGGGGTATTAACACACAATTTAGGCCACCCTCAGATTATATCCATTACAGGTATCGTCAACATTAGATGGGCGTACACATTGAGCGGGAACGTGAGAGATTACCACAAGAAATGAGCGGATGAACTTTCCCACGAAAGCACACACACCACGGATCATTAATGAGGTGTCGCGTGGCTAAATCTTTTTGAGTGCGTGTGACGCACAGCGAAGACCTTAAACGAAATGTGTGGATAGGTACACAGCATAATGAACAAGGACAAGAGACCAACGAGGATACAGAGAGACAGCGCGTGGGACGAGACGAACGTATGTGTGCGTAGAACAAACAATGGCAAGCGTTTATTGACTAGTGCGAGGCGTCCAATCGCGGTCACAACAGCAACGTATCGATCGTACGGGTGAGCCAATCATAAACCAATCAGCTGTTTCAAGCCACTTTGTCAGGTTAACGCCTTACGCGCACGAACTGCGTGAATTAACAGGTCGATGAATGAATGGCCTAACTTCAATGTTTGGGATTTACCGGAAAGAATGCTATAAAAATGATATTACAACTGTTGCAAACGAGTATTGCATTCCTGAGAAAAACCTCAGGACGTGATAGCGAATGGTAGACGAAGCATAATTAGGAAAATTATGAACAAATCTGAATAACGTAATTATGAAACTGAATCGAAAACCAAGCTAGTAAAATACTACGCTCAAAACCCGGTTGTTTCAATTTCTTTGGAAGTCATCGATTCGAGCAGAACAACAGGTCAATCCGGGGCTCTAATGAAACAGACTGAAAACAGAAGCTGAAATCAACGGCAGGTGATTTCGTTGAACTTTGAAGTGACGATTTAGTTTCAAGTCGTTGATTTGTTGCAGTCTGTCAATTACTTGGTCAGAGGTTGAGTTTGTTTAACACTGTTGTGATCTTTTGGGCACAAATATTAACCAGTACCAAATTTTGTTGTCATACTCTAAAATGACATCCGTTCTTTTTCCCTATGTTTTATATTCCAACCTAAAACAGGTGAATGACCTTTTGCCCCACTGGAGCGGCAGACTCCGTGTTGGATACAGCATAAACAGCGTTCATTCGGCCAAACAGCATTTGAAGCCAACCCTCTGAATCACACCTTTTTCAACTCGTGTCTAACTGTAGCAACCACTTGCATTATTGACGACTTTTTGAGAGCATCCAGAGATGTTCTAATTTGACTTGTTCAGTGAACAGTCTCGACTATTCTGCTTGGATCATACTAACTTCGAGTTATCTTCATTTCCCTACTGGCAGAATCGTCCAATTACCTTCAGTGTATCTCATATAAGAGTCTTAGTTTCGGGCTGAGTCTTATTTTACAGTCATATTTCGGAGTGTGTTAGCTACACTGGTTTGTATCTATTCGATACCACGCATTATTTTGACTGCCGGTTCCGCATAGTTGCGCTTAGCCCAAGCAATCAACGGTTTGTAACTCGTATCCAAATTAGTTTTGTACTATTTAGCACTGAATTATATCACCTGCTGCTACCGCTGTGCTTAGCCTTTGAAATCTGGGTGTACAAACACCACCTGGTGGTCAATCATTCCCTGGATATCGATTTGACACACGTGCATTGCAGTGAAACGTAGTCCATCAACTGCGCGTGACCAGTATGTTCCGTGATCGCATAAAATCGAGGATCGCTTAGACGAAGGGCTTTTGCTTTACCAAGCGTTCAAACACGCAATACTCGTAAAATAAATTGCATAAATTCCGTTAGACATCGTTGAGGCATAAGCTCAATTTCTATACATCAACCAGGCGGATTTTTCGAAAATTAACAAGAGCATGTGCGAAAGTAAGAAGTTAAAACCGGGATCACTGAATGCCTATGTACAATTTAAAAGGTTTTAATCACAAACGATTTTAAACCTTATGGCAGCAGCATGAATCGTAGGGTTCACGACCTAGACAAAAAAAACGAACGACTAGATTGCCATCGACAACAATAAATCAGCCCTTAATATGAACGACTAGCTATCAGGCAACAGTAAAAACGTCTGAGCACAGAAAAAGAATCGGAGGGGGAGGGTGCAACTGAACTCATAAACCAAACAATCAACATCACGATGTCTACACACTGTAAACAAGAAATTGTGGTAGCAAACCACATGGGAAAATTAGATGTGAACGAACGAGTGAAGTGCCTATAGTAAAATATGGTCGAACACAAACTGTGAACGACAGCAATGTCGTGTGTTATTATGGCTACAGCCAGGAAACCGAATGTAATGTTGCAAACGTGAACTAACCAAAAAAGGAAACACGTGTGCGTACATACATAACAGAAAGATTGCTGATCGTCATTAATTTCGTAGAGATACCTGTCAACTTAAATCAAAAAACTCTCGTACATGTAGAACGGAAACAAAATCCACATCTTTCTAAGTCACAGAACAAGCAGCAAACATATGTGGAGAATGTCACTAATCGACCGCCAATATTGTTTTTATTCAGAGTGACATAGTCGGCTGATTGGGCATATATGGTTCATTCCATACGAAACGTGACTGTTGGATTGTGGCCGAACTCTGTGATAATTGTGTGCATTCACGTAAAATGCGTAACAAATATTTGACTATTTGCCTTACACACATAAAGTTTCTCAACTTCCATTCGTATATCCAAATAAGTTTGCTCCACATGCAGCGTCCTATTACCCAATTTGTTTTTTGCATCGCTACATCATACGAGTAAGGAATTTCAGAAATGAATCATCAAGCTATTTTTAAATGTCACCACTATGTGTGTGACAATGTCAAGACGATAAAATCCTCATCCAATATGTGATAAATAGCAAGGGATTTCACTTCTGCTGTCATCAGAAGGTACTTGTTGTTCCTGCTAATGGACATTTTTAAAAATCCAACTTTGACCCCTTCTTGAACATCATTTGCTAACGGTTTGCCAAAAGTGATAGCAATTTGTCACTACCCCCACAGTGTGTAGTTAAAGGTGTACCGAAATCCACACATACTGAACAAAGATTGCATGGACATTGCAAAGTGCAACCGCGCGTGGGATGCAGTTGCAGACCTACGTAACGAGCTGACCATGCTAGCCTGATTGAACACTGAGGGTAATCTCGGAGATCGATCAGTTACACTCCTTATCCGGGTTTACGTCTTGGTCTATGAATTTTAGCATTGGATACTGCCGCATGTATACTATCCACAGAACTCAAGGCTTTCTATTCAACTCAGCTGTGCAATATAGCAACCCCCGTTACCAAATCTCAGTATTAAAAGCCTTCCAGAGTGCAAATAAGACCATTACATGGTCAAGAATAATAGCCCATTGTTTGAAAACAGGCAGCCGGAATGTATGCACACAGATTTGGAACAAGTTAGAGGATTCTTGGAACCGATCAACAACGGAAGATACGACTTGAACACGTGGGAAAAAACAGTTACCGACGGCACCCAAATTCACCAAAGGAACGTACCTGCGTTTGCTTGCTGACGCGCCCACGGTGAAGTGGATTTGATCCTCAACGTCGTAACTGGATTCGCTGGCCAGCGTATGAGAGTTGGATGGTTCACTGCGGCTGAAAATTATCGGGAAGAATAAAATATGAACACAAAATGTAATGAACGATTTAACAGGCGATATGCTCATCTGGTGATGTGAAAAGTAGTCAATTACAATGTGACGATAGGTGTGTTCATATACATCGCCCGGTTAACTGCAAGATATGGATCGTTCAAATCAAGACGTACGGGCTTTATGGGCCAAGCTCTTTTAGATTACTTTACAGTAGCGGGGCAGTCAATCTTCGTTAACAATCATTCAAACATTATTGACGATTACCACATATCGATATGCGATAGCTCTGTCGATTGAAAACGCTGTAACATATCTTTCAAGTACGCACAACAGGTTTGAAACACAGCTAAGCGAAACTGTGTTTGAGACCAGAGCAAACCACAGGTGACCTAGGATATTGCCAGAAAGTAAGTCTCATTAAGGAGATGAAGATTATGTTGACGGTTCATGTTATTTTCTCTATGTAAAAGATTCCATATGCCTTCAACATTTAAACTACATACTTCTACTTCTCCAGTCGTTACACTACTAGATATTCATTGTCATACGACTTAGAAGGCCGCATGTTGATTAAATGACCCCAGATTGTCCAAAAATGAACAGGGTTACTCGTGGCAATCGGGATCAAACCCACGACCACATGACTGATGTTGGAACACAGTTACCACAGAACTACGGTGACTTAGGATGACAAACACCATGGTTAGTGTAGATTAGATCAAACAATGACAAAATTGTCACAGTGGAGCAAACAATTTTCTTTTCGAATCTTAATGTTCAGGATTGACAGGATGCAGTTCACGTTCGATGTTAACCGACAATGAACAAAAGGAAAACGATTAGGTCCAAGCAAAAGTGAAACTGAAGTGTTAATTCAATGTAGATACGTGTACATTTCAGCACCAAATAGGAGACATCAAAACAACAAAATAATTGTTTGTAATCTGCATAAAAGCAGCAAAATTGCATGAAGAACTCTCGACACGACAACTATCAAAACGTGCTTGATGCTGTACAGTTCACAAATATGAAGCGGTTAACGATGGACAGATTGAGATAAATCGCTGAAGGCCTTCTATGCCTATTTGACTGACGTTTCGAATCTTCTCTTGTAACAAGGGCAATACGTGAGTGGTGTGCATGCTTTTGTGTGGGCATAAAATAAGCATAGCGAATCAGCTCCGAAAATATCAATCAAATGTCAACTCTACCAGCAACTATGTTCATCGAGTTCAAGTGCGTAGGGTAGATACGAAGTATAAGTGAAAAACGACGTCATGTTTTTTAACAATGGGGTGAACCAGTTTGCCAACGGGGAAGCGGAGAGTCGGCGGACATGCAAGAGTGGCACACGCACGCTTGTCAATATCAAACGATTCACACTTGTTTATTACGACTGGTTTGAAACCTCATTTCTATAAAAATATAACGGAAGGATGAAAGTGAGCCCTTCTTTGTTGTTCAGATGATCATACACGTTGCTGATTACTGACATTCATGTTTGTCAGTCATTTTGAACAACCGTTTTCATTTACGAACGAAGAAATGCAGTTAGAAATGGAAAGAGGAGAAAGGAGGATAAACCAAGTCCCATTTAATCAGGTTCAACACGTTCACCCTAGAAATATGGAGTGCAACTGCTCCCATGATCGTAGAAGATATCGCGATCAGACTCAACGACTAATGTCGATCGCTGCAAAAACAGTTCGTAAAAACCCGTGCAATCCGTGTTGACAAAAATTAACTGTAAATTAACACTAACCTTGTTCCGTTTTTATCATAAGGGCAACCAGTTTACCACACTGTATCATTATAGGCGAATATCCCATCGGTCTGATTAACAAAACCATTCCAAAATATGGTAATGCAAGTATTCTGAAAGAGCGACAGATTGTGCATGATATTGGAATTTATACCTCTAAGGTTAAGGCAGTTGTTGTTACCAACTTGGAGCACTATAGGCGTCAAAAGGGTTTTTCGCCGAAACTTAAAAGTGATATTTATGGGAATGTAACTTTATTCTACGGTCAGGAAGCGTTGCTGACAAAAGTTAAAGATGTCACGCTTTCAAGGATTGTTGACAATCGTTGCTTGCACGAGCCCGACGTGGCGTACTGTCATATGGTTGACTTTATTTTGATTTTCGACTGTACTTGTTATGAATCCCCGGTTAATGATAGTCCATCTCCATTACCCCTCGAAATGAGTGTCATGATTCGACCCATCAAAGAAACGTCGTCTCCCGGTGATTACACTTGGTGACGCGTAAAACATAACAAACAGTAAGGCGACCGACAAAAGAAATGGGCAGTGAAACACCTATGGTTACTCTGCTTACTGATAATGCGACCTGCCGTTTCTCATTCCACAAGCTCTATCGAACCTCAAACTTACTAACATAGAATGCAAAAAGGTTAACTGATGATCTGGCAAGACAAAATGATAATCCTCAAAGGTATGTTGAGAACTGACGGTTGGATAAATCGCTCCAGTTGGATGTATTGTGACTCATTTAGACCTTAAATGGAGAGGTTACAGTGAGTGATCGCGTTTAGCGGCTGTGAGCTAGGTGTGAAATAAAAATGAACAATGACTCAAGACAATTTAAAAAAATCACAACGAAATGTTCTCGTGAATGTCACTTCATGGTCTCAAGCTACTCAGTTGCCTGCCTGTGTTTGCACACTGTTTACGAGGTAACCTCAACCAGATGAGCTGTAGTTGTTAGGAATTTTCCGTTCTAACAATTACGGACTAATGTGTTGGTGTTATGTAATTGACTTTGTTGATAGACATTTTAATAAACAGTATGACGTTATGTGTCACAATCGGTAGCAATACGTTAGTGGTTGACACTGATGTTTCACAACCACGGGAATAAAAAGCCACAGTTTAGAAATAAAAAAAGGAAATTAGTAGTTAATTCACAAACGATCAGTGTCAACGCACTTGCACCTCGTAAACAAACAAACCAGTTGCAAGTAAGAAAAGGAATGAATGTGAAGCGTCTACTGCTTTGTTTCAATAACCGCACATAGTTGACAATCAATCAACTTTAGCGCTACTAATTTGACCAACACCTCTAGCCAGCAGGACGGTGGGTCACGATGCCGCCAGCGGGCAGGACCTACCAGAGGCTAATTTCATTATTTTTCGCCCACTTAGCTGACCCGTGCTGCTAATGATAGTCGTCTTCGTCTCAGTGTCAAATAGAATTTGATAGTTCAAAAGATACTAAGTCCTCAAGTTTTTGTCGTTCAGATGTGCTTGAGTGCGAGATAACAGGCTGTACAAAATAGGAAACCTCCCGCCAACGCATTTTCTTTCACCCTCTTCGCTGTTTTTCAGTCCTACTCTACTACACACCAACTGGATAACGGTTGCGCACCATATTTTGTGTTTCACCGTTTCAGCAACTAAACCTCAATTTTCGGTGTCGATTTACCCGTTAAGTATAAATATTTAACACGCCAAGCTTATGAACGCCGTAGACATTATTCCAACATCTGTCCCCTCCGTCTATCCGCCCACTGGTCTTACGAACATCGCCTTCATCATCTATTGAGACCTGGCACTACCTAACCGTACATGGAGGCGCACGCAGTAATGTGTGTCGTCCTCTACAGCGTGGTGGCCTATTATGTGTATAATGCACTCACGAAATCAACCACTCAGGCGCATATAAATGCAAAAAATCCATCTACCCGAATGAACGACGCCAATAGCTGAAGCTGCCGATCTCATGGCAACTAACGGATACAGATAGGTGAAAACGCCAGAGAGGAACTAATTACGTAGCATTCAACACGCCCGGCATGCACCCCATTTTATCTACAAATTCGCACTATCACCGAACTGCTAAACAGACCTAGTCCAGTGTGGTCTTGTTAGAGACATAGGCTTCAAGTTCTTCGGGTCACATTCGTAGTGAACTATTTGATAATGGTTTGGAATACACCATTCGTGTTGAACCACACAAAGGCACATGTTCATCACTCTTTAAAGGTAGTATACCGAGTCTGATGGAACCGAATGTAACATATGATGCCTAGGTAAAAAACATAACAGGTAGGAAAGAAAAGTTGTATCACTGTTATTCATACACCAGTCTGAAAACAAATCGAGTACTAAATCACAACTAATAAACAAGATAAGCATACGAAGACAAGGGAAGAAAGGTTAGGAAGTGCAACAACGAAGGAAAGGATTTTTTTTACGCCGCGGATGTTTTTCTTCGACGCACATAACAACACTCCAGCCACTAAATGCGACTTGGTTGGATCGCTTTTTGTGTCTAGCTAATGATACTCAGCATTTTTTGGACTCCATCCAAAAAGAGTCAACTGAGTTCGAACTTGATGTCAGTGTTTTGCTACTCCTGTACCAAGTCGGACTGTTCACCATGATGTGATTTCCAATCACCCAATGAGAGCAAACAAGGCGCGGTATGGTAGACGATGGATAGGCAAGCGTAAGACATGTCCGAGTCATCTTAACCAGTGAAGTGAAACTACTTCATGTAAGGTGAAGTAATCTGTACTAAACGCGCGTTAACATTGCTCAAGTAATGCTGTCATCACACATGGCAATGTGTTGCAGACACAACGATTGTCAAAAGTAGAGAAAACACGAATATCAATGAAGAGTAGCGACTAGACTGTCTAATCGTACGGCAGTATTGCGCGCACGATTGTGTTGCGCATCCCGCCCTTTAAAGAGAGACGGACGTCCCGCAGGTACCAGAGGTGTCCCAGGTTAATGCTTTTAGAATAGACACACTTATCAGACATCCGGATCCTCGACATACAGCTTTAGAGAACACTACTGTCGGTAGAATCGAAGATGGCCTGGAGGTCCAGGGACACGTATTGGCTGCTGGTGAACGTGACGGTTTTCAGATAGCCGAGAGAGAATGATGACTTGACGAATGCATGCGCGGCCCAAGCAAAATCAGGCGTGCTATTCGCGACACTGCTCTTTATGATTTTTTAACACAACGGACATCGACAGATTAGGCACGAATAAAATTACACTGATTTCCCGGCGGCAGGTCGGTGAAAACGTCCAAATGTCGTTTAGAAAGAACACAAAGTCCTACAATCAGAACGCCATTCACTTCGGTTTCAACAGCATTGTCCCACAGGTCTTGGTCAATAATCTGAAAACTCGCTATTGAACCAATCCTACACATCTGAAAACTATATGAGACACTAATAAACCGACTGTCAGTTAAATATCATAAGAAAAATGCACGTATAGGCTAACAGGCTTAGACAAAATGTATCCGAGCCATCAGATCCCATCACACATGTGTAGCACTACAAACACATCGCTGATGAAGCAGAAAGGATCTCAGAACACAGCCAGCTCAAATAGGTTCAGTATTGTAGTCGTAGAGGGAACGTGTGAATGGTTGCCTATTTGGGAGGAGATAAATATCACACTCTTGACGCTATCAGATTAGCAGAATGTCTCCCAAGATCGCCCACCTCTCCACTTGCAACTACTGTTTTAAAGTCGAATAAGGCGATCAGGGAGCTTGTGGACGTTAACCTCAGGGCGGTCACTGATACCGTGCAGTCTTGAGTAAGAACCTTAAACGTTGACGGCTCAAAACAGCTTTTTCTACTCCCGCGAGGAGATATGAAGACATGAAGACGATAATCTAAAATCGGAGAAGGGGATAGACTCCAGTTTTCTAAAAGTACAGGCCGAACGTTTATTCTGTGTTACTCAATTTGGATTAGATGAGGCGAAATGCTTGCATCCCATTTGTTCATTGTTTTGACTGCAGAATACAAAGGTGGCAGTTATTACTGATCCAATTCAGGAGTTCACGTAATGTATATTGAATGATCGATGGAGCTGCGTTAGAGAAAAGAAGGGAACAACAGGCTGAAAACTTGTTGGGACTAGGAGTTCAAAGCACGCGCCACATTAATCTATAGATATTGCAAGATTGCTTAAAGCACAGGGCATTGTATAAACTGATACCAATCATACGAAGAGAAAGTTGCCATGAAGTGGTGAGAGTATGTTACTGTCACACATTATTTGTGATAAGGAAAATCCGTTATTTACAGGGGATTTTTCTACAGAGCGAAGTAAGCAATGACAATAATCGATTCAAGGATACCACGTCTAAGTAAGCGAAATCAGGTTCTTGACGTTGCAAGATAAGTTTTTATACTATCACTAGTGCATTCGCTGTTAATTACTAACCCTCACAGATGACAATGAACTCTCTATGATTGACAATTAAGATCAAAACCGATTTTACTGCGGAATGTCGGAAACTTGAGTTGCACGATGGAAGCCTTATACAGATCTAGGCAATATGCATCAAAGAAAAAGTCACGAGGATAGTCCTTGTTACGAACAGCCATAAGAAGTCAATGTGGATCAACCCAGAGGTGACGACGAAATACAAAAAGGAACACTTGATCTATGTTAGCGGAATGTAACCTGAGATTGTCGCTGATGATCCGTAGCAAACCAACTGCATACTGTGATTTGTTTTCTACTACGCACACTGTACTTGGATAGTCTCAGAATTTGGCCGTAACAGTAGTAGTGGAATGTCAGTGTGAGGGTGGGCATGCTGAAATAGTACAACCAGCATTTCATGCACTTGTGACGGTAGTTAGTACAAACTGACAATCTGAGGTGGACTGTATCCATCAACCCTACTGCAACATGAGGAAATTACACATAGGTAATTTTGTTCGTCATGTGAGCAAGGCTGTCCAGTCTAAATAGCGGTCAGTAGGTGGATATGAAATCGACATAGGAAACAAGTGAATACAAAAGAACGGCACAAAAATTGACCATGTTAAAAAATTTGACGCCCTGAACTAGTTGGGTTATTTGCGTAACATAAGAGTAGTCTGGCTTTTTACCTTAACAGTAACAAAAAACATGTTTCCACTTAAGTGCGCAACAAAATTCATTGTAGGCAAACGGCAGGAAACACAACACATTGAACAACCCGTAACTTTACAGATGAAGCAAGTAGTAGGGGCTCAGATAACTCTCAGTGTACGTGGAACAAGGATATCTTAGAATGATGATGACCTGGCGTAGACAAATGAAATCGTTCACGAAGGGGTTGGGCACTGTAGGTCGGGTTCGTCTCCCGGGTTGGAAACCTCGCGACTCAGAGAGTCGGTGGCTTGAAACTTTAGGTGAGATGGCGGCTAACCGAGCTCAGTGGCGTGAATGTTGTCGTTGTTTGGCCGAGTTGTCTGTGAAGTGAGTGCACTTAATGACGCGGGGCAGTGAAAGCCGTAAGGAAGCTGTCTTGCTGATGACGCCTTACTTTCACTTACAGCTGGGTTGTTTGTTTGCAAGGTGTAGGCGCCTTGATGTTGTATGTTTGAATGTAGACGTAGCTCTTTGTTTAGTGGTTAGGTCCCCTCCCCTCTCCCTTTTTTCTCTCTTCCTAAACAGGGTTTGTTTCTTCTTCATGGTTGTGTGGCAGTTAAGCATCAGTGTGAACCACTGATGTATTGCTGTCTATGATGATGATGATGATGATGAACAATAAGTCTGGTTCATTACCGATCACCAAATGATGCACTTCTGACTTAAAGAATAAGGCGTTTAGCTCTTGATCACAGATTCCTAAGTCCAAATTAACATATTAAGGAAGGGTTGACGGACAAAAACTGCTGGAGTAGACAAACATTGAAAAATGGTAAGATTAATAGACATTAAACAGATCAGGAGTAAAGTTACCTTGTACATAATTTTGAGACCAGAATATTGTGAAATAGAAAGTGTTCACGGCCAAGCAGAAGTGCATTCAGAATGCACGGATTTAATGTGGATACGGGCACTTGATTTGCGGATGTGCATTGCGAGATCCGATTGCACACCAGGTGATTTTGAAACGTAAATAAACTACTGAAAAGATAGCAAGTAGCACGGTTTCCTACGCAATTTACTCAATCTAAATGGATACCTAGACCAGGTCACTTCAGTAGCTATAAGACACAAGCAAGAACCCAGTGTAACACGCAGCAATAGGTTGAATGCATCCGCTCTCGTGTGTGCACGTACGCGCCCTGGTATCACTGGGTACTACAAAACAGCATGCTGTCCATAAACTAGCGAGAACAAGGACACTCGCGTCGAGCATGGTCAGTCTTATTCACATACTGTCCACCGCGCAGATTAGCGGTCCGATATCGGTCAAAGACACAAGATCTTATCAGCTTTCGTGCTCAAAACGGTCGCCTATTTCTATATGGAGTGTACGAACCAATATACATCTACTGTGAAGCCAGTAGGACTTCGAGTGTCGACCTTGACCTGATGGGCAACTAAGAGAGGTATGGTTCGAGGATTTATCTTTGAATCATTGTCGCATCGGAAACAATAGGCAACCAGGCTGTTCATCAGTTGTCCAACGGGGATGTGTGATATGCATTCATTACATAATGTCACGAAAATGTGCTGCATACTACAAGTCGCCGAAAAAAAGTAGCATGTTTAAGGAGAAAATTCGTTCGTTAACAGTGGCTCTTAGTTATCCAAGGCACAGCAACTTCTGTTAGATCAATAACCATCAAGAGGTAATTCCTGATTTGTTCAATTGGACTTAAGTCCGATAACCGAACCGTCTAAACCAAGAGTGCAGCACCACGGAAGCAAGAACTAGCCAACAACAAACAGCGGCAGCGTCGTGTTCACACAGTGTGCAATCGCGCATATCAGACGTTGTGAACGGGGATTTTAGCGAATTTCGAGCCGTTAATCATGGTATCGCGTAGCTGATCATAACGAATGCATAATTGGTACAATGCAATCTAAATGCAATTGAAAAAAAACAGCCCCGGTTTTAACTTTTGTCCAAACCTTGACTACACGGGAATAGTCTGCCTTGTCAACATGCTTCCCGGTTGACTGATTCAAGGGCAACAGGCACAAACAGCACACATCACTCAATATCCTTATTAACAAACAACAATGCAGTCCGACATGATATTCACCCTTCGAATCTTTCCTCCTCGTTAGTCGCCGTTACGGCAAATCTTATTCATTACTGGTTGCTCAGTCAGTTATCCTCATCGATGGAATGTTTGTCGTTGATTCCATCGCGGAAGACTCAAACAATCAATTACGGTAGAAAACTTCAGATAACGCGTTATCATTGTATATTCCATAAGGAATTAGCATGTGCGCGTTTCTGTTCGAGCCGTATGGTTAAGGGTAATAGAACCAGTCCTGCTACCTTAAGAGGTACGGCCCATACATCAAGTGTAATAACTCAATCAGCAAAAAACTATACTTAAATTAACAGTTACCATTACACAACAACAGTCTTAGATTCGAATTAGCCAGCTCAGTATTGTGTTCTACGACGGTTTGCCGGACTGCTGATCGGCAAACTTTCTTCAACAAGACAGTCTTCCCTTCATTCGACATTAATGGAGAGCTATATAACCGAGAGATATGAAGGAGTTTAAATGGCATCATCGTCATCTGCGTTCATCTAGAAATTCGATGTAAATCCCACCTGATATAAGCGCGTCTCGAACACCACCCAGCACTTGTTGCTCCTCAGTGATTAACTGGATAGAAAACGACTTACGCTGGGTGACAAGCAAGTTCTTCTTTTGACATATTAGGCAGGTTATACCACACTTTCCACGTTCTGTCGTTCATAATTTCCACCACGAAAAACTGACAACACGATATCGGAAAACTCGTACGTACCTGTACTTGAGATCGTTACTGTTAATAAGGTCTTCGTTCCTTCACAATGAGGCTGCTTTACCAATAGACGAACTGATTCTTTTTCTATTGTGAAGTCCTAAACACCGAGAACCACTTGACTACGAATGGGGATGTCTCTCATAAATCTAGAAAAGTTGTAAATCCTCGTCAGCTCTTTTGCTGCACTTGCAGCTAACAGCCCCATTGAAAAAAAAACGAAAACGGTCATAAATTTGTTTTGCTTGATCTAAACAATAGTACTCGAATATGGACAACAGCTCGGTGTTGTTTGTTTGCAAAGTGTAGACACCTTGATGTTGTATGTTTGAATATAGACGTTGCTATTTTTAGTATTTACGTCCCTTCTCAATCCCCTTTTTCCCTCCTCTCTTCCTATACAG
Source organism: Paragonimus skrjabini miyazakii (assembly GCA_014338405.1). Classification (NCBI taxonomy): domain Eukaryota; kingdom Metazoa; phylum Platyhelminthes; class Trematoda; order Plagiorchiida; family Troglotrematidae; genus Paragonimus; species Paragonimus skrjabini miyazakii. The sequence goes on from JTDE01001152.1 coordinate 135,827, forward strand.
GGTTTGCTTGTTTCTTCCACACGGTTGTGTGGCAGTTAAGCATTAGTGTGAACCACTGATGTATTGCTGTCTATGATGATGATGAACCGCAAACTGTGTGGTTTATGACTTTAAACTTTCCTACTGACCAAACAATCAAGCGGTGCGGCAGATATAATAAGTCAGAAAAGACCCAGTTACAGAAAATTCGGACTCTGGCTGGATTCGAACCGACGAAAGAAATAGCAAGCTAAAACGCAGCAGGCGCCCCATCTGTTGAGCTACGACGCCAGGCTGCGAGCACAAGAGTTTCACATTTGGACTCACTTACCCACCCAACCCTTTGTGTCGTATGAAGTTCACTAAATTATTTAGAGGATTGACTGTCCAGGCTGGGCTTCTCAAGTAAACAAGTAATAAAGTTTTAAAGTTCAACAGTGGCGTTAGTGGATTCAAGCATGAACTGTTTGAGAAACCCCGCTTGGATCTCTTCTAAAAAGCCAGTTACAAGTTAGTTGAAATGTTCAACACCTGATCCAACAGGGTGCATACACCGCATCGTCAACAGCAAATGTACATCATGCACAGCAAATGTAGTTCACTGAGAAGATGCATCTGCAAAACTGTAATGGTAAACGGATACTCGAGGACTTTGTGTACAACCCCAGTGGACAGAAAGACCAAAATACTTTGTATGCAACAATGGGAAAGAGAGGCCTTACTGTTATTGTCAGGCGAAGAGGATCGTCTAACAAAAACACCCTTGGCAAAGTAAAGACAACATCAAGACACATGTATCCCGCATTGAAGCACTGTCCATTACAACCTACCACGGGAATACATTTCCGTACGCAGAAGCTTGATCTACCAACTACTTGTGAAATTCATCGGCACACTTGCAGTTGTGGTGTCAAGTAAACTGACAGACCGGTCTGGCACTTGTTCCAATGGAGAGCTGAGGACGTCCCAAAGTAGTTGGTCCAAGAAATGACTCAAGGAAACCCAAATGAGGCGAGGGTAACAAGGGGCCTAAGTTTGTCACACGTCGAACACGTAACAACATGTCATTTGGCTGACCCGTCAATTCTTTCAGTGTGGTTATATAATTGAAGTTTAACAACAAGAAGAATCTGCAAGAATCTGTTTCCTGAAACAGATATGAAAGCAGACGTTAAGAATAACAGACTGCACGAGCTATTATCCGGTGAATTTCCTCGCATGTCATCAAGTGTATACAGTAGCGGCATGTTGTGTTTATATAAAGACTACGTGGATGGACTTTAACAGTTTCATGTCATTGCAGTACATCGTGTTCTAGTTCCTACTTAATTTAATCACACCAAGAAAATAAGCTCATCAGACAACTTGCCCATTGAACTGCAGCAATTACAACTCGCGCTACAATCGAACAACTTCAATGAACGACACAGTTAACGTGACCGTGATGCAATGAGAAATACAACTGTGCACAATCGGTGCGTCCCCTTACAGTTAGTTTAGAAAAGTGACGACGTGTTGGAAAAAAAAACAGTAGGCAACCTAGATTAGCAGTCAGTCGAACATAGCACGTGACCCACATTACAGTGTTTTGGCCAACGAGCAGAATACCAATACCTAAGGTGTAAGTGCTACTACCTCCGTAAGTTGAATCTCACTGTATTTACCAGTAACAATGTGAATGCCAGGCCATCAATGTAGGCCGAACGGGATAGCAGTTGCGTAATCGAGCACACTCTAACATGGAATGAATGTTAAGTGAAGAGAGCCCCGGTAACTGGCGTCGTGCAACCAGTGGTAATGCAGACAAACAGCATCTTCTACCGCATGTCACTTGACCTCTTGGCCTCGGATCATCATAATCAACACTTCAAAAGTCGCTTACGTAATCAACACTCAAAGACTGCTTCCGTTCGCTGAGGCTGCTGCTATCTATAGATGGAAGTCACTTCTCTGTCAACAAGACATCATGGTCAACCTAAAGCTGTTGTGATAAGTGGACAACCTCATTGTCTGCTTGTGAGTGTGTGTGATGGTTTTGCATTTGCTTTTCGTTAAACTTGCTTAAATTTGCTATACAAACACCAACACTGCAGTATGTACCCGTAGAGATGTTACGAAATTCGACCGGCAATCGTGAAATCTGCTGGTTTTAACCAGTAGATGTTGCGCGTACAATGGCCACCAACGCAACTGACCGGTTCACCAAGGCGCTGGTTACGTCACTGTAGGCTAACTTTGGGCAGACTTGCTTCCCTCTACATAGTTGCAATCAACCCAATGAATATTTACTGATCGATATAACATTTTCTCACTTTGAAGCGTAACGAACATAATGCCACAGCCTAGTCAAACGAGTCAATCCGTATTTGGTACTCAAGGTAACAGTACTCGACTTACTGAGAGTACATAATCATTCAGTACCCTTCGCAGTGTGAAATAAGACAACGGAGAGTCACTTTCACATTGCAGAACTCATAATGAAGAACAGATGCGTCTGAATACACTCGCAAAAGTCCCCGCCGGGCTCCAGCGAGAGATTTTCACGGTAGTCAGGATTATTCAGAATCCCCACGGAAATGACGTCCATTAAGCTATTTGATAACTGATGTTCTTGTCGTTTACACGGAGATATGACATCAATATCCTAAATTCCCAGACCTTGACAATAATATGATGTGGTACGCTCACTGGATTTACACTCTGTAGGTCATCATACGACGGGTCACGCAAGAGTGAAGTGATTATCATTAGAGTCGCATCAGATAAGCAAGTGAGTCAACTGCCAACCAGGATAGAGGATTAATGTCACGAAGTGTTTGTTACCACGCAATACGCAAGATCGCTTTTAGACCGGATACTAGCAAGACATATTATGGTAATCCATGCCCGAATTCGCTTTCATGTACAGTTGACAGTCGGTGCCGTTAGTACAGATCTACAGCGATCGGGTGTGTTAACCATTCCACCCTACATGAACAAAATGGTGATCAGAATAAGATCTAAAATATGTTTGAGGTAAATTTTTACAAGTCTAAAGTAGCTGCACATTGACCTGAATTAAACTCGGATAGCGTCCAGTATGTAGTAATACGATTGAGTAAATTTGAAGTACCATATAAAAAAGCGGGTGTTGTCACATAAAAACCGAAAATATCCTCAATGATTCAGTACACCGAATTGGTTAGCATGATTCAGTTTTCATAATCCGCAAAACGATATTTCGGATGATAAACAAAAAAAGAAATTTGAAATTCGATTAAAAGGTCAACTGCCAATATTAGTGTAATGGAAACGAACAACAAAATACGCATTTGATAACGTCTTCGTTGTGGCCATAATAATTTTTTAGGGGTAACCAGCTAAACGTGAATTGTACAACAAACCGACCAGTAGCCCCAATAAATCCAAAAACAACAGAAAGGGTATTTCTCACGTGATAACGCCAAAGCACACGAAGTACTAGAAAACGGACATATATCCACGTGCACGTACTGTGACCAACTGCTATCGAACAACAGCTACAATCATGCAAACCAGCTCCGTGACAGAAAACGAAAAGATGTAAGATGCAAGTGCAGAAATAATTACTGTCCGAACAATTGACATGATTTGGGTGTAAATAGAAAAAGACAATCAAACATGGAAAATAGGCTTTGTGTTGATGTGAACATGCGTTAGCAGAACAGGTTTGTGAACAGTCGAAACCTGGAGAATGGCGGGTGTTGGAAGAGAGCAAAGTATTGTAAACTAACAAAAAAGTACAAATAAAACCCGTATTAAACACGAATATTGTTCGGTGACAGTCGTAAACATTCTGTTACGATTGACCGCACATAGCTGTCCATCTTGTGATCCGGTGGTACTAAAAATGACCGCGGTGATCAGAATTTGCACTTATATAAATGACTCTTCCTTGATGATCCCTTTGTCATATCGACGCTACACATTGCTATGGCTCGTCCTGTAGATGAACAAATATCTCGGATTTTACGCTTTCAATTGCAACAAACAATGCATATACAAATTGTGGGTAGTATGATGCTCAACAGTTTCCTCACTCAATTAATGGTACTGGTGATTCGATACACCTAATGACTGTTAGTTAAGTGTATGTAGTCAGTCCGCTGATATACAACACCCCCAAATTAAAATATACATAAGTAAGCCAAACCTAATAAAGTGTAGTAAGTTTAAACACCACATGAAGTAGCACTAACAAACATAAAATCACAAAAGTGCTCGAGTTTGATTCCGTGCAATTCTAACAGCATCCTTAAACACAACTGAGAAGATCAGTTAGGCCTTGACGTTAGAATGATCACTTGGATGCCACCAGAACCCATTGTGGTCTACGACGAGGTAAAATTGTTAAAAAAATTTACTACGAGAAGATCGATAAGCTAGCTTATTGACATACTAGGTTTGTCCATTCCGAAAGACCGTAGCAGTTTGTGTGGCACACCGATTACACATACGTTTGCTAGATACACCAGTTACAGTGAAAACAAATAAAAGTTATGTAACCCTATATACACACAATCCTGACAGGTGCGATGGCGAGTACACGATTAAAACGCTCCATAAAAGTAGTAGCAGTTAAGGTAAGTAACTCATCACACATAGAGCTCTAAGATTTGGTGTTCAAGTGGACTAAAGCTGCTAGGCTGAGGCTCTAGAGATTTAAAGAGTAGGCAGTTGGAATCCTTAGGTTAATCGGGCTCAATAGCATGATTGTTTTCCTGTTTTGGTTAGGTTAACGCCTTTATCGTGGATGAACAGTTGCCTTGTTGGTGATGCTTTACTTTTGTTTAACACTCGGTTGTTTTGTGTGATGGTTCAGTGTAGACATAATTGCTTTCTTAGTAGTTCGATCCCCTCACTTCATTTCTCTTTTGCTTTTTAGTAAGGAATGATTTTTTTCATCACCGTTGTATGGCATTTCAATATTAATGAGAACCATTTGTGTTGTGTCCGATAATAATGATGTTGGAACTGCTTTTTTTTAAATACTTGATGAGTTCAGACAGGAAGGGAACCTAATGTTGAATGATAGTTTAAGAAGTTGACATCATTTTCATTTGCAGCTAGCTTGGATTGCCAAATTAAGCTGTCTGCGTTTACAGCACACACACACACACTAAGTCACGGTGCCATGACACCAATGAAAATGTAAACCAAATTACCCAGTCCTAAACATGACGCAACAAGATACGATCTCGCTAGCGAGTGATCAGTAGCCAGCGTCGTAATCACTGAACTGTCCTACGTTTAATTCAACTATTACAAACAATACCAAAGAAAAACGGACAACGGGAGTACAGTTGATACACAGCAATAGCATAGATCCAAGCAAATAACGGCACGCCGAAATATCCAACAATCGGTTCAGCTGACGATGCGCTCGACCGCACAATGCCCGATTATCAGACAACCAAAGTCTGCTAACCTAACTCGTCGATAGCAACCTTGACAGAAACAGATCGGCATATGAAAGATTCAGTTTCAACTGCCACAGAATTATCATAAGAAACAGAGGTAGCTCAAAGGTAAACATTATAGGGGAAACCTTAGTTCGTAAACCCCTCAAAATTAGACTCAAGTAATCAACATCAAGGTGTCTATCTACACTTTCCAAGCAAACAACAGAACTGAAAATGACCGTAAGACAATGCAGCTTCCACTGACCTCGTTATTCGCCATAAACAACACGATGGACAAATGGTAAGCTTGATGCTGACCAACTACCACCTTTCAAAAGAGAGTTCCAATCACAGATTACAACTCTCGTTGCTCCTGAAGTGAGAACAAAGCGATCCAGAGCGCCTAATCTACTGTTGACCGACTATATTTACCTATACCAAATCATCGGTTGTCACCTCGCATCTTACGCCAATCTAGTGTTTTGGACGGCAAACAAATAACCGAAATTCTCAACATATGGCTTAACCATCTTCTATGCATCTTTACACATCACGCCACTAAATTCGTTTGGTCCTTGATATCACATACTAGCTTTGTTCGATTGAGGACGCGATACATGCCACCATAACACATGTTCACGTCACTGGTCAACAGCGTTGACTTCAACCAATAACCGGCAGTCATAGAAAAACAAGTGGGGTGGGTGCCTCATCACAGTACAAAACAGCACGGACTGGACTGTGGTGCACCGCTGGTAAGCTAGACTATCGGCCTCGAATTCGGAATATTTTGAAAAGCGTGTCAGTGGTCAGCGTCATCACACACGTACGATGTAGGTTAACTGGTGGAGACAATGATGATGAACATATATGACAGTATATGCGAATGGGTAAAGTCTACTATTAACTACAGGACAAGGTGGATCACACATAGACATACACAAGCACGTCGTCGACGTCACTACAGATAAATCAGACAAAATGATCATGGAACACGAAGCGGATAACGGCCTCAAACGAAGTGTCCGTAGTACGTAGAACACTACCTTACGCAAACATATCACTTTGAATGCTTAGCCCATAAACATTACCCCCAGAAAACAGGATATACACACTATCTACTGAAGAACGAAGCAAAAGTCCACCAACAAACTCGATGCCACTAAAAAGATCCCAATAAATTCGCAGTATCCGTATCTTATTGACATAAGTGAAATATATGGTACCCTTGGCAAAAGGCTACCCAGTTGCAAAATGTTACAAACAAAATTGAATTTCAAAGATCAATCGATTTGGGAGTCTAAGAATATAAGGAAATAACAACATCGTTGTCTTAGTTCTCAGCGAACTGGGCGACCCACGCAATGTAACCGAGAAAGCCCAAATCATAGCGGATCAAAGTAAACGATCTCCAGCCGAAGGTCATTCATGAAAGAAGTTGTCATGACCGATCAAACCACATGAGTAGAAAGAATGACTGAGAAAGAACTGAAGCAACCGCAGGTGTAACCAAACGCGCGAATTTCCATTGGTGATAAGTAAGTCTGCAAGCTACCCTGTGGAGCGGTGCCTGGGACGAACGCAGCATGAGGTGGTAAATGTGCCACCATATGAGAAGAGAAAGGTAATGCGCAAAGCAAAGAAGAAAACGTAGAGAGAAGGAAGAAGAACCACACTGAAGCACACAGAGACTCGCAACACGAGTACCATTGACTTTTACTTTTCGCCATATCAGACAGCATCCTCAACCAAAGTTGTCGGTTGTCCTTTGGACTCCAGCTAGGAAGCCGGGAGCGCCCTACTGAAGCAAGCCCCAATATGAGCTCCCGCATACCCCGAATCCGAGTCATATGCTGGCCACCAAGCAGGCGCTTCCTATCTAACCCACCACTCGCAAACAAAGGACGATGTGGCAGGCAGTGAGTTGGCATTCGTAAGACTCCGCCAACGAAACCTGAGAAGAGATTAATATGGTCAGGGATTGACAGAGTCTATCCGTTACGAAAACACATAGGCGAACTTAGTCATTGCTGACACGCTGTTCCGATCAATCGCCGATAACCACTCGGAGACATCGCTGGTCGAAAACGATTACTCTGTGGGCATCCTTCACCCGGATGGACTCAGAATTCGGAGCCGTGTAATAGGACCACCTTTACAGTGGGATTGTATACTCGGCCCTTCACAGAAGGAATGAGATCATGTCGACGCTATCCGAGTCTTTGCTATGCGATCTGTGATCTCATCAGACATTTCGCCAGGTCGTAAGGTACACAAACCTTTTGACTAAGTCCAACGGGTCACCATCAAGGGTGAGAGCAGATGTAGAGTTCTGCCAATCTTGGAACAGAATCTTGCACTCAGTTGGTGCAAAGGTCACACCGAAGTGAAGTCAATAATCTGTCTACGATGTGCCGGGTTCCCTGTGAAAATTCAAAGAATAGAACGATATCGTCTGCAAACTCTATGAATCGAAATCGAATGCCTGGTAGTAGTTCCACACCATCATATTTCCAGTCTATCAGGACACACTCTAGGAACTCGTCCAATGCAAAATTGAGAAGGAAAGTGAAGGTTGGACAACCTTGTCGAGATACTAAAAGTCAACAAGACGCCGTCATAAACTATAATCCAGTCCGACGGTAAATTACTTTCAGGATGCACAACCATGTGGCTAGTCGTCCATCGTCGTAGATACCGGGCTAATGCGAGCTACATCTGAGGTCTAACTTAAACAGTTAATATCAAGATGTACGTGTGGGGAAATGTCAATCGTACACAGTTTTTGACAGTAACCCTTCAATTGGTTTGTTACGTGTTTTATACTATGCGGCACGGTATACTGGATAAAGAGCTAGCGAAATACAAATATATGTTATGAGCCAATATTCAGTTTCACTTTCACAAATTATATAACGGACAATGACAAATATGCACATTTAAGTTGAACACCACATGTATTCAATGACATCCCTAGCATTCAAATCAGGTTTACGGCAGGTCAATTTTGAATGGTAACTCTACAGTCAAGTGTCCTATTTGTAAGAAATAATCAACAGTGTAAACACTGACCGGTCATGTTATGCGATCCTTAGGTCACTATTATTCCCAAATTTCCGGATAGTTTGAACAAAGTGTAGTACTCTCAGTTTTGGCCACCTCGAATCACCTTCCTCATGCACGTTACTAACCAGATCATATTAGTACAGAAACTAAGGGCACATATAGTTTGCCGTGAGTATCTCAACATATATTAGGTCCGCAATGAACTGCCGAATCCGATAACCAATAAGTGGAGGATGAAGCCGATGTCATAGATAAACAGTGTTTATTCGATGGTATTTATTAATCTAAGCCACATAGCAACCCGGAGTTTGCAACCGTTGAAGTTGGCACGTATACGTTAAACAGAAGTGGTCATACACTCAGAACAACATTGTTTGGTTCAAGCCTGGTAGAAACATACACTGAGATTTGTTGACAGGCGCTTTCGATTGGCCGTCGGATTTTCCTTTGTGGCTGATGTCGTAAGCGAGATGTTTTGTTTCCGCAACTTAACGACCAATGTTAACGCATTTTTTGTTGACCACGACTTGCTTTCTGTTGATCACGAAAGGATTTCTAGATTTCTTTCTGGTAAACACTTGAAAGTCAGTTTATCTCATAACCCTGTCTGGACACCTAGTCTAACAACCGCTTATGGCAAGGTGAAACTGTTTTCAGTGTATGCTCTAAATCAAGCAGCCTTACTTAGACATTTTCCTCTGAATTGTCGTTTTATTATGCAATGTGTTCACTTGTTGTTTTGTCCGCATATGTGAAAAGATATTGGACTTCTAAAAAGAACGTCCATGCATATTTTCAAGTTTTGTGCTTTTTTTCGTAAACCCCAGTCCAATTTTACTACTAAGCAATTTATGGCTTGAAACGGGGTTGACGAGAAAGAGTTTTTTACCCTGCCAATCCTCTTTTCTTGATCCGTTTCAATTTGCCGTTGCTTCCTCTGTACATTAAAAACGCAATTACTTGTATGTACAACATCATACCAAAGCACAGCACATTCTTGTAAGCTGATTAGGTGATAACGAATCACGTATGAGGAAGGCTTTTGAGATACTTTTCGCAAGTTTCAATTTAAACAATTTTGGAGTTGTAGTCGTACATTTATGTTGAACAGTTATGTTCCAGATGCATACCGCTTGTCTTGACATGACAAAGTATAAGGCCTTTTAACTCTAAAACACTCAACATTTGACTAGTTAGTTAAAGTAAGATAGGGGGAACAAATTGTGTGTTCAGGATAAACCAACAGTAATGGGAAATCGGTTTTCAGCCATAGGGTCGCGGGTTCAAGCTTGTCAACTCAAAAGTTTCTGCCTTAGTTTGAACAGCAGGACAGTAACAAAGCCACATGAGTCACATGATGGCAACCACCAGATGTGAAAAGAACCGGCAAATCAACCTACTTTACAAATTACAGTATGCAGAAAAATCAATACGGCATCTTGTCTTGAGAAATGACATAAATCACTGGAGTGACCAACAGTTTGAACAGATATAAAATGAGCACGAGGCAGTCTGGAAAACTGAACAGTATTCAAAAGGTGCTGCTGACACGAGCCCGAATGTTAATCGACGAGATGTCATTTACAAAACAGAACACAGACCGACGTTCAAGATAAAACGACTGGTGTCTGTCTGTCTAGCATAGTCACATGCAATTCACGGATTTAAGCAGAAAGATTGAATTTCCTGGTCAAGCAGGATAGAAAGTAAGACAAAAGAGACTATGATGAATGAGCAGCGGATAAGGTAAATCGTAAATATAAAGTTTTTATCACTGACCAACGTGTTACAGCATATGATCTAAATGTGATACAGTATCGATCGGATTTGGACACAGTGTCTAAATGTGGTAGCAACATTGTGTAAGCTTTTGGTGTGAAAACACATAAGCATACAACACATAACTAATTCTATCGAGAACACAGGCGATTAGCTGCAAGAAATGTAGATCCGAGAATGTTACCGTACAAAGTGAAATAGCGGAAGAGAGAAAAATTCGAATTCAAGCACTGGTTCCATAGGTCTGTGATTGGACGTGCGATTAGAAATTGTACGGAATCGGAATCACCGGCACTGACGCTGATAAAGTGCGCTTATGCTAATTCCGTGCAATCTCTGAACAGTTCTCATTTGTTGTATCGTTTAAGGCAGTAATGAGTAATGAGTATAATAATTAGTCTGACAACAAAAATGGTATCAGAAAACGAACCGTTCAGCTTTTAGGTATATGGTGTTTTGACCGCATTTTATTTCAAGTTGAACATCACAAACATGTGGCCTCAGCCTTCGAATTCAGATAGGCTTTTCAGCTGGCCTCTTTCGAAAAGGAGCATTAGACTCGAGTTTCGCTCTCATTATAAGCGAGCTGGAAAGTCAACCTGAATGCGAACAGTGCGATCAAATGTGAGTGATGATCAGCCTGAAATTAATCAAATCTCCGACTACTCGTCAGTAACCGTATTTTATTTGTTCAATGTGATCCATAATGCCATAGTGACAAAGCAGCGACAACTATTGGATAGGAATTACGGAACAGATGAAATTGTCACCAACAGCTTGGCTGTTACTCTTTTGGAGGGAACACAGTATGCAAAGAAACTGAGCTTATTTGCCATCAGCGACAATGAGAACCTCTTAGAAAAGTAGAAAATACAGAACCAACTACAAGAGTACGGGCACAATGCGTAAATGTTTATAAGGAACGCTTTGTCAAAACAGTAGAACACACTCTTCGTTAGTGTAATGTGTACCATCGATGCACAGTATGGATTGTCTTGCATCTTAAGAGATCACTCTTAGTCGATATCGTCAGTGATCACCTTAGGAAGCGACTACTATATGGTTAGCTATATTATGTCATATTCGTTTATATCAGCAGTTCACAGTAACGGTCTCCAAACTTTCAGCTTACGATCCTCTTAGGTTCCCAAAGATAACGACACTGCCACTTTATTACGCATGCATTGCGATAACACTAAAATTACACAAGTGACGAATATCTGTGATAGCTGATAGGATCCAATATAGAGTCACATAAAAGTTCAAAGAGCAATGCAGTGATAGTAATTTATCAACGTTAGGCTGAAGGTTACATATGAAATGTTGCAGACCTTTATGTTCAAACAACCGAACCGTCCCGTGTAACCTCCTCAAATATCAATTACCCCACATCGCTCTCAGAAAGTGACATCACCCATTTCAGGAAAAGCTGATCCACTGTGGTCTGTCGTAGATATAAGGTCAGCGGGAACTGATCGATAAAACCCCCTTTGGATAGTCAAACTGCTGGATTATTTTGGTGGATTCTGTATTACACGATAGGCTAGGTAGGTCAGCATATGACATTTCTGAGCTTCCGATGTGGCTTTGTAGATCAACTGGTAGAGCACTTGCCGCGTGTGGGCGTGGAGTTTCTGTCGCTGATTCGAATTCAGCCGAAGTTCAGGTTTTTTGCAATTCGATCTCCTTAAACTTATCAAATCTGCCACACCATTTACCAATAACATGATATAGAGTCAAAATAGTCGTAACACAAACCATACAAATACGCGTAATCCTATCAACTACTTTCCGTAGAAGATCGAGAGGTTACATCCTTGCAAGCCAGTTGGTACCAACGTGCGTCACTTGAACGATAACTTACTGCTTCGAAATACTCTGCGCTGACGAGGAGGGAATAAACGGCCGTATATCCACTGTGTGACCCCCTTTCCTTTCAGTGTGGCCCTGATCACGTGATCCCGAAGAACAGAGGGTCTGGTTAACTACATAAACAGGATTGCGGCGAAATAGTACGGCTGGGAGAAACTAACCGATTCGCCCGCCTCTGTCCAAAATCAGAACCTTCGGGTACGAACGTTTTACGAGTGCGCCGGTGAGGTGCAGACCCGAGGAGATCGATTGTAGTGCCTGATGTAGAAGTAGGCTGAACAGCTGTGTCGATGACGGCGTCTTCTTGATAGGTGCTCAACGTTTTTTGGGTTGGAAGTGAGGGCTCGGCAATCTGAAATCGTTTGAAAACGAAAAAGAACCATAGGCATTTGATAAATCAATACAGTTGTTAGAATTCAAACACAGATAAATGGAACAGATTACAAGAGAATAAGAATAGGGGTCTGAAACCGAAGAAACTAGCAGCGAAAACATAAAGACATCTGGTTTAATTATAAACTTACTAACATAATGTTACTGATCTGGTGACACACTATCCACGGGTGACCCGGTAACACACGATAGCGAAACGAAGGATAATTTTTCATTCTTAATACCAATTAGCAATTCAACGTTTGGCAACCAATTGTGATTGGCTCGCACTCACCACATAACATCGTGTGAGCAACAACATAGTCCGCCTAGTATCGGAACAACTACGTTCAACGCACTTAAAACAGTGCATATTTTAACACAGACTTTGGTCAACCGAGTATGTTTGTAAGTAACAGCCCGCTGTCTATCAAACTACTTTTTGCACACGTCTAATTGGTCAGCAAGCCGCAGTCAGCTGCAGATTGTAAGGTGAACCTGATAGATGAAGACATTGACACTCAGGTTTGGTCCAATGTAACACACATGTATGGGACCTCATAGACCGCGTTTGTCTGCCATTGGAAATGGCGCCAAGCAGTAATCAATGGCGTCTGCACTATAATCTGTTCTGGTTCCATCAACGCTTTCACGCTTTTTTGAGCCTATTAATTACTTCAAAACTGTTTGGTACGTCAACAAAATCGGAGTACTATAAAGTTTAGGTAGCCTGACAGTATTCACCGCACATGTGACTCACTTGATCACACGGCAATAAACTCCTTATGGTAAATATATATAACATAACAGATATACTTCCTTACTGTAATATAATTAAGGCAGGGAATGCACCCTGAAAAAGGTTGCCGTAAACAAAGCAGTACCTAGAGTTGGTTTGACTGTATACGTACACACTTAACTGGTTATTCAATATATTTTTGCTACTTTGTCGTTCCCATGACTTCAGTGGGAATTTTCGAACGAATCCGGAAAACGTCCTGGTTCTAGTCCAGTGCTACTCGTCCGCTGTCTAGCGTTACATACTTTTGAAGCCCAATCTCTCCTACCTAGATCCGGGAGTACACGCAGTATCTCTACTCACAAACAACTGTGACTACTGAAACAAAAGTAATCTCATATTGCACAGGCTGTCTCGCAGTGCGAACCAGGTCGTCCTGTTTGCTGCATCCAGGGGAACAAATAGGCAAAATATACTGTTTGTTACAGATTCCCGTATCTGGATGAAAACTTTCCTTGACCTTTCACTCTTGTCTCGATCAAGTGATTCCCTCCTCAAATCCCATAGTGACCTTTCACAGTTATCACGAATCTCTCGTTGACCTTTCCAATCCAATTTATGTTTACAACGCATGTCCTGGTGACCCTTCCACTCTTGACGATGTGTATTTTGCTTGCGCGCTGACATCACCACGCTAACACCTGCCGGCCTAAGTCATATGTATTTAATTCATAGGTATGCACTGTCCAGAGACTTTGACTTGTCAGCTTCGCATTTGCGCGCTGGCTTTGACCAAATGTTCTTTTGTTGCTTGTATCCTTGAACCTGCGGAGCCCATTTGTTGTTATATTCCCCGAGGTTTTTAATATTTACTTCATTGATTAAGTTGATAATAGTACAGTAGTAACCGACCCAACCTGTTTAAAACTTTAGGATACGATTTACCCGTTCGTCATTCAACGTCCTAAGGTTAACGTTGTTGTCTTGATTGCACCTGAGTGTCTTGTCGTTTACACTGTTGCTGAAATCTACTCACTGTCCTACCCATTTTGACTGTCCAGTCTCCATGCATTCCCCCACATATCCTACAAGATATACAGGTAATCATAGAGGCATTGTACCGGAAAGTTCCAACCATTCCTCGTTTGAGCCTAGAAAACAAGTCAAGATAAGTGAGCTCAGCATGCGCACTCTAAAAAAAAAAGACAGGTCAAAAAACCACCTTACCGCGGACGCTAAACCTGTTGAAAGTCGATCTCTGCTGCACCTCAGAAGCTAGAATTCAGGACATTAGTCAATCTACCGAACTGATGACACTCGTACCATCAACTCGATACTGACTTTACACTTCAGGTGACTACAGGTTTGTCGCTACCCATCAGGCTGGCGTAGGTGTAGCTCACAGCATAACCGCCTAAACTGAATTAGCAGACTGAAGTCCCGGTGAAGACCAAGTCTAGAGGTCATTTTTCAGAAACATTTTTATTGTCTTCTGCAAGTTTTAGTGATGACGTTGTAGTCCGATGCAGAGACCTGATAGTCAGTGTATCCAGAGATATGAACGTCTACGTCGTCCGAACTGGGGATAGCGAGCATCTTTCAGATGACATACTGGGACAGCACAACAGAACCCGGATAAACCGGGGCAGCCATGCATTGAACAAGCTACTACTAGCTGGCGACAGGTTTAGCGATTGGTGTCCTGCTTCAGCTGATCGGACTGAGTTTCAGGTAGACAACATAGGTTTAACTTAAGGGGTGACGTAACTTCATCCGAGACATCAGCAGCAGCATAGACAGAAATAAATCAGTGGTTCACACTTATGTTTAACTGCCACACAATCACCGAGGAAAAACCTATACAGGAAGAGAAGGAAGGGGAGGGGAAGGAGACCTAATTACTAAAAATAGCTACGTCTATATTTAAACATCCAACATCAAGGCGCCTACACCTTGCAAACAAATAACCAAGTTGTAAGTGAAACTAAAGCGTCAGCAACAAGACAGCTTCCTTACGGCTTTCACTGTCCCGCGTCACTAAGTGCACTCACTTCAAAGACAACTCGGACAAACAACGACAGCATTCACGCCCCTGAGCTCGGTTAGTCGCCATCTCACTTAACGTCTCAAGCCACCGACTCTGTGAGTCACGAGGGCCCCAGCCCGGAAGATGAACCCCATCAACAGTGACCAACTTCTTCATGAACGATTTCATTTGTCTACACCAGATCGTTATCTGTCCACCTCGCACCTTGCGCTAGTCGACCCCACCGTCGGCAAACAGTGCTCGGTGTGACAAACGAATAGCTAGAATCTATAGCACATGACCTAACCATCTAAGTCTGTGCAAATGTAGTGACTGAACAAAAGAACTCGTTTGACATTCAGTGTCATACACTCGCTTCTTAATCCCCTCGTTGCTCACTCGCTGGTGCCATCCGATACGAGCGGTTGAACGCGGACACCGGTGGTCAAATACCGGAAGACGGCCAGGTTTCGCTGCCGTAAAGTAATACAGCCCTCACTGTTGTCTGATATACACGACCCTTAAGTTTCAGAGAAATACCTCTGTCGACATAGGTGTCTCAGATTAGCGAACACCGTCCTAGCCTTGGAAATATGTGCTTCCACTTCATTCCCTACACCTCCGCCGCAACCACTGATGCAGCCTCCCAGGTATACAAACCAGTCAACAACCTCAATGGCTTCGTTATCTAACATAAAATCTACGTAATCACGGCAACCTTGCACAAGCACTTTGTATTTGGAGGCTACAAAGCGCATTCCGAAGTACTCAGCAGAACGCGAAATAGCGTTTAACGTCGTTTGTACCGCTTGAAACTTGTCAAACAGCAACAACTTGTCGTCAGCATAATCAAGATCAGTCAGTCTTTCACTAGGTAGGAGGTCCACAACGGCATCATTTGAGTGCCGCAGACAGTCCTCCATTATTTCGTCTACGACGAAATCGAACGAAAATGGTGAAAGGGAACAGCCTTGATATACGCCGTTTCTGGTGCCGAAACTTTCAGAAATCTCGCCGTAAACCCTAACCCGAGCTGAAGTATGGGAATAAGGCGCAGACAGTATGTTCACATACTTAGTCGGTACACCCATGCGTTTAAGTGACTCTAAAAGTGTAGACCGATCCACCGACTCGAATGCACCTTTATAATCGAGAAATACGGCGATTGTTGGCCGGTGGTATACATGACGCTGCTTCAGAATTTGACGGACAGCAAGAATGTGATCAACACATCCCTAATAGTTACCTCGCGAACTGCAGTTAGTCGACGAAGTATAATGAATGCCAGAACCCTTGAAATGACTGGGGTCAAACTAATCTCCCTATGGTTTTCGCAAGAGCCCCGGGCTTCCATTTTGAATATGGGAACTATTATCGAGTGACCGTAGCAGGGAGAGATGGTTTCCGTCGACTACACAAAGTCAAACAACTGAGTCAAGGCATCTACTAACGTCTTCTTCCATCTTCTTTGAACAGTGCCGGCACGAGGTCATCCGGACCAGCAGCCCCATTACGATTAAGAGCCGAAAGGCAATTGCGAACCTTAGTCTCAGTGGATGGTTCCAAATCTACCGATCACGGTGCTACATCACGTTTGTGGCGGATAAACTATAGACCCAGGAGGTCAGCTAAATTGACCCTCAAAGTGTTCCGTCCAACAACATAATTTTCTGGACTTATTATAGATTAGTGTGCCATCTGCCTCGCTGATACCTTCATTGAAAGACGATCGCTTGGGACTGGTGGCATGGATCATCTTAAAGAGTTTGCCGGTGTTCCCGGAAGCAAAAGCGATTTCCACTTCCACAACCTTTTCAAATAACCAAGCCTCACGGCCAACCTTTCAGACTACGCTTCAGTTCTAGACTTGTTATGTGAACTACCAGGAGGAACCTTCCGTCTGGCTTCTAACAACTCTAGGGATTTTTCTGGAATCCAATGTTTAGCCCATGTATTCCTGTGTCGCATACTACAATACCTGCTTTCTGAATAGCCTGCGGGACTGTCGATTCTGTTGCGATAAATTCACAAACCAAGGTCATACCGTACAAAATTGTCATCCTGTTCTTGTTTAACTATTAACTCAGGGACCTTGATGACTGCTGTCGAAAAATTGGCCATATTAGCAATAAATAGCGCGAAACCAAAATAGCCTACAACGCAAGCTGGATAACTTCAAACTTGCAAAACATAACTAGCGCCGGATGTCAATTTCATATAAAACTCAGGCAATAGGTAATATGGTGTGCGATACAACAACCCGTGGGTTCAATGAACGCTGGATCTCAAAAAAGCTCCAAGAGTTATTGGATGTTTTACGGGAGACTCCTTATAATAGTTATTACGACTTCGGCATATCCTGACCGTCGACAGAGAAGTCCGGCTAACCAGGAAAGCTAATGAAATAGAAGCCGCTTTGTTTCGGGGAATGCTAGCAGACCCGTCAAGCCTGTCCATAACACTAACCTAGGTGGTCCATCTCCTAGTAAACCTATCGCTAAGGTCATACACGCATGGTAAGTTAAAGCAGGGGTTTCTTCATTTCATGGTTATGTGGATTTTAAGCATCAGTGTGAACCATCCATGCATTGCTGTCAACGATGATCAGCAAATCTAAGGTGGAGGCAATGCAATTCTACGCACGTCTAACCCGTGATAACTGGCATCGTTCTTATCTGAAGAGCAGCCTACGTACCCCAAGTGCCAGCGGTCGGAAAACCGCAGAGTTCTGAGTTAGACAAGAACACTGTCACTCGCTGCAACAGTGACGTATACTAAACTACAGGAAGAAAAGTTTACGAAGAACATTGGAAGTTGACAAAAAAGGTTAAGCAGTGGAAACGGAAATGGCATGAATGCATGTACACCGTTGACTATGGCACACTGTCATCTCGGATAGAGTTTCCAACCAGCTAGTTGAATGATCACGAGGAACCCAGCCAGGCAAGCGACACCTATCCAGTTTGCTTAATGGAACAGTTAGGGTCTTCATATTTCGTGACCACCCCGCAGTTTTACCCAACTGTTGACGGTTTCAATATACAATGCGCGGTATGGTAAACGCTCAGCTGACATACGGAGTAGGTGACTCAACCATCGTAGGCTATATAAGGTGGTTAGTTCATCAATTGATCGCGCACACTGAGCGGTCTGGAATACACGCTGACGAACGGCCGTATTGCTCACGGGATCATCCCGTTTGGTGCGGGCTAATTGGTGGAGATAACGATGCTCAAACAAAACAAGTCTGTTAAACCTCTTCGTTGGGAACAGGCCAAGTTTCCGAACCACAGAGCAAAACAGAACGCACATAAGTATTGTATACCCTCCGACCTATACTGCTACCTTGGCGAGGTAATCGGGCTTGTGTA
>JTDE01001153.1:8613-32764 GCA_014338405.1 Paragonimus skrjabini miyazakii
AAAAATACAGTTGTGTTCTTGATTTCGCCTGTTCTTTCTAGAGACACGTGGTTTGAATCGGAAAATTTAGTTCAATGAAGTCGATTACAGGAAAAGCATGTTGAACGGAGCTAAAGAGAACAAACTAAGCGATTTAGTGAAAGATAAAAGGATGTGTATATACGTATGTTGATTACGTGAAATACATTACTCCCCATTTAATCCAGTATTTCTTACCCTGGGTATTGATTGATCCCAGCCTATGGAATTTCTCCGACTTCGATACATCTGGTCTGCTTTTGACCTTGTTGAATCACAACCCAGCTCCACGTCCCAGCGCCGACTGCGCCTAAATCTGGGACGTTTAACGGATAATCTTCACAGTGATTGTGATGGGCAGATTTACCTAGAAATTATCCTTTTAACCCGGAGTGAAACTGCGGTGTGTTCTAGGTTGATTATTCGAACACGTCATAGCGGATGAAGTCTCAGTCGACCAACCAAAATGAGTTATACAAAGAAGCAATCCTGGTAGACTTACTTAGATAAAAACTATGTAGAAGTACCCTGTGATGCGTAATCACGTACAAAAGCTCGACCCATCCGGACGCCTTTGTTCATCTCGACCTGAGAGCGATTTGACTTGTGTTAGCTCTTCTCTTAGCATGCTGTTTAGTTTGTAAGCGTTTCAAAATCATGCTAGGCAGCAACGCCAACACATTCTTGTTTGAACATAGGACTACCACGTGTGTGTTCAGATGACCAGATGTCATACCTAATGTGCAAATCACTTTGTCAATACCATGAATCACTTGGGCTTGCAAAATGTGCCCTTCAGTGTACTCTCGGTCACACAACAGGGATGATCATTTCCAGCGTACAATTTGCAACAATTGAGCATGCGCATCATATGTGAAGTACTGTGCTTTCTTTCAGACTTGCACTTCCATAGCTAACAGAATAACTACTCGCCCAGAATGAATAAAGTAGTGATTATTGTGTTGGGAGTCCCGGCAACCGCCGTTTGTTTACACTTTGATGAATATCTGTCACACAACTAACGACCATGTCCTAATCTAACCTGTGTGTGACCTTTATTTGTTTGTCATAATAAATGCATTTTCAGTGTGTTCAGGACGCTGAACGACAGAGATCGCACATTTCTCGATCACTGCGGGTAGTGTTCTTGTTCCCAATTTATATTGAATTGATCCATCTTTGACGAAGCATACTGCGCTGGCCCGTATATCGTACGAGGTTCAGTCCATTAAGATGACCTGGGGATTTTGTATGGGATTGCTGTCTTGTGAGAGGATACGTTTGAAAGCCCGCACAAGAATGTGGCCGTGGTATGGAACGCTATCACCTTGATGTTCGCCGTCATTCTAGCTGGACAATATCAACAGTAAACTTTGCACCAATTTCTATTTCTGACCACTGACAGTGTAATCGAGACGGATGAATCCACTCTTTACTGCCTTCCAAACAGCAGCTCATGCATAGATTAGACCGTTATCACCTTATATTGTGAGAATGCCCGTGTTGTTGTTGGGTTTCTTACCTCAACCTCTCCTCCCAGTTTCTGAAGACAGAGTCACGATTCGTCAAACGTTTCAGTTTTTGCCAGTCGACGTGCTAAATACAATACTTTGTGATAATTCGGGAGAAATGAAGAAGTTCTCGCACCTTGTCGGTTGAACACTGATCACTGGATGTGAGCAGTTACTACCAAGACACGCACAGAGATAATGAGCATCATTCATTCGGCCACTGCAATAATTCTGAGCGACGGCATGCATTTGACATATGATGTACATGTCAATTTTTTGTGAGCTAAGCGGTGCAAACTACCATGACAACTTTTGTCCAAACGTTTATTCTGTCAGCGAAAACTGCATCCATCTTTTGAACGGTTTCAATCATTTTTTTCGCTTTCCAGTGTCTGTCCTTTGGTGATTCTAGAATCTTTGATGATTCACAGTTGTACACGGTCTATCAGGGTAGCTGTAATCTTCTTGATTCGAGCAGATCAAGGTGGAATAATCAAGGTTTACTCAGACCAAACTGATCCTGTACATAATAACTTAGTCGTCAACAAAACTATGCAACTTACAGTCGAGTAGAATTTGTGCACGAAATCATTCATTGACAATTGCACATGAAATGACATTGAGCGGTATAAATCAAACAAATCGGTGTTCGTCATGTCAGTTTGGAAGAAGTAGTGGACAGAGCTAACACTGCATTTGTTCACGACTCTGGAGATACTAGGATGTTGTGGTAACGTCCCATCTGGCGACTGGAAGTTTTAATCCCCAGGCTGGCGTCCTGTCACCACATAAAAACCATAAAACTTTCGGCAGTCAGGAATTCTCCATTCATTCTGCCCAGAATCATCAGTGATGGCTTACCCTCTGAAGCCTGTTGTGGTCAAGTTTCAGGTATGGAAAAGCCTACATATATATGGACGTACATCACTAGGCTATCAATGACGATAAGCAAGAGATTGGTGTCATTTGTTCACGGGTATTCAGAATGACCACCACAGCATTCCAAAGTATCAATGTCTGAGAGACACGGATGCTGTTGAGTTGCACTTAGATTGCTGAAGCAAGCTGTGGCGAAGTTTATAATACGACGGAGCCAAAACATTAAGGAGTGGCCCGTATAGTACCGCTAAACGATCGCACGGACAAAGAGAACAGCTGAGGTTGGTGTGTACACATTTTGTGCGGTGTTTTAAGGTCACTTCACTCGACCAGAAAACGATGCGACTGATGCAAACTCACTGTTGTACAGTAGTGGCACTTTTACTTGTTAAAAGTTAGGACACACTCTACAAGCGGATCGCATCTGTTATGATTATACTTTAACAGTAGCCAATTCTGTTATTTGTCTGGTATCTTGGTATCATGTAGATTCATCAGTTTCTTGAACGGGTGAATCATCATCACCGGCCTGAATTGTTGAAGCTTTCATAAACCTCAGTGAAGCGACGAGTTGATGTTTTCTTGTTGAGATTTTTATAAATGAAACGTAAGAGGAGTGACTCAATGAGAGTGAAGATTATCGCTTACATCTGTTTGAAGCAAACTGATCTACAGCCCCATAACCTGTATCCGCATAAGATTGAAAGGCGCCTACCACACATTAGAAGAGATTGATCCGTTCTTAAACATACAGCGGTAACAACAACATTGTTGACAACAAATCCGTGAATGCAATGGCGCAAAGTTGGAAGATTTTTTTGGTGACCCATATTATATTCACTGTAGGGGTGGCAGACTTGTTAATTCAAACGACCCGAATGTGGGAAATCTGGGCGCTTACTGGAGACCGTAGCGGGCTGCCGGTACGCAGCATGTACTTTGTCAATGAGTCCATGGCGGGATATAAGAAACCTTACGTTGAGGCTGGGTCACCCACCTGCTCTACTATGTTGTTTGAAGTTTTCCGACTGATATAAGAAATACTTTGTCCTGAAAGAATTCCACGAGCGATAACGCCTGAGGTCCCCAACGATACTGCTGTGTTTTGAATTTATGTTACTAATAAGTAGCGTGACAAATTTGTTGATTAAGAAAGACAAATTCGGAAACTGTTGTTGGATTTTCGTGGGAATTGACGAATTATTAAACTCCAAAGTCTACACTCATATTCAAGTTGCTATATTGTTCGTCCGCAATCGGGTTTCGTGAATTCAGTAATCTACGGAAATCGTTAAGGCGTTTTGAATGGTTCTATATCTATAATCCTGTTCCCGAATATTCCTTCCTTAATTTGTGATATTGTATTGTAGGGGTTCTAATGACCATTCGAAATTGACAAGTCACTGTTCGGTCTACTCGAACATCATGAGAAATCCGTCACACATCCAATGCGTTCATCCGTACACACTCCTTAATTATCCCTGTTGAAACTGTCATGTATGTAATCAGGTCAGTTACCGTTGTCACGTCGTATACCATAGTTGACGTGTCCAGACACCCCTTCGACCCACATTTCAAAGGCTAATGTGAACTATAAAAACAAATGTGTTCATGCCATCAACGTCTAGTATGGCGCCTCACAAGGATGATCAGCCACAGCGCTGACTGAGACCGCCCGGCACAACGACTGACATGGACCGCTCGACAAAACGTCTGCAAAGGAATGCCCGACATGCTCAACAGTTACAACTTCTGTCAGCAAATTTAGTGTCGATGCCACCCAGACATTACTTATTTCATGGTTTGACATGGCTCTTGGCTACGAACACAACCACAACTACTCAGATTTTGTTACACACCTCTACGCGACGCATGCAGAGAATTGACTATTCACTGCTAGACGGCATGTTGAACAGCACATCCTGCCTTGATGCCGCCACACAAACTAAATACACAATCCTATGACAAGCATTTTTGACTCTAAAACTTGTACAGACTCATCCAGCAAACGAATTACAAGTCAAGGACCACTCTCATATCAACTCATCCGTCCGTCATACCTCGCAAGTTCCATTGTCACAGTTGGTGATTCATAACTGTCAAAATCATTTCTGCTGCGCTATCCGGATCTTGATAATTCCAGGTATTTTGTTATACAGTTTTTGTTATTAACATATATTCGGTGCTTTATTATCTTTGTATCGTATACGCATTTTTACTCACCTTATTCATCTTCTGACTGTAAGTAAGATTTACGCCAATGTTCTCAACGACAACATCGTGTCACTGCTTTTTTCGCACCTATTTGATTGTTCGTCTCACCCATGCTTTTTAAAACTGAGTTTTATTCCAAAGTCCGGGCACCGACCATTATCTAGGTATTTTTCATAATTACAATGTGAGCTTTACTCACAAGCGTTTCCAAATGATAATCCGGTCGTGGCTAATGTGAGGTCAATGGCACATTGGTCAACACGATTGCCTCATGAAAACGTGGTCGATGTTCTACTCTCGGCCGTGACAAAGGTATACACTATCGACGAGCACTAACGATAGCGGAACGCGAGTCTAGTGCTTCTTTTCGAAAGGGACTATCTGATGTGTTTATAATAGTACGATAGCTACAATCAGTTTAGTGATGCTGGATTTGTGTAAAAATCTGAGATTTGAAAATGTTTTACTGCATGGTGCATCTTTCAAGTTCGTTTCGCTGCATCTCGTCAAATAAATACTACATTTGAGCGTAGTTATGTACTGTGAAACGGATGAACACAATTACATACACCAATCCAAGATCATACATAGCAAGTATTGGTTATTATAGTCAGATCCATTAGCAAGGTAAACGAGAGATCATTCTGTGCGCACATGGAAAGGTACCACTTTTTGATTGTTACCTTCTGTGCAATCAGTAGTAACCTCTTTCATTGTTAGGTATTGAATATGAAGCTTTTCATTCGAGGATAAAAATAAAACGATCCAACTTCCGACTGTCCCGATCAACTTTATTAAATATTTGAGATTTACATTCGAGCAGGAGGCTGATGACTTAAACATGTTTGTAGATATTCACCTTCGATTACATTTTGATGGGTCAATCGAATATTCAGTCCACAGTAAATGTAAATGGTCTCTACTAACATGTTTACTATAAGCAGGGGATTGATTCGAGCACTCTACCCTAGGGAGGGACTAAATTGTTCGAAACTAACTACTTCGGATCACTCTGAAGGCGGATGTGTATCCATCTGCTGAAATAAACAAGCAAAGCGAGTTCAAACAACTCCATACAAATTCTTCTACGGTTTCCAGTATGACGATTTTTGGGGAGCTGCTTTTCAAAGGTGATTACGTCAATGACTTGTTAAGACCACGCCTGGCAATACCAGTGGCACGCACCTTCAGTGTCATTCAACCAGTCCCATATTTCTCTGCCATCCAGATATTGTTCCCGTTCACTAAGACTCCTTTCCGTTTGCATGCATTATCACATCCTTGTATTTATGAATTTACGCGTGTGTGGTTGATAGATCAGCGAATCAGTTGCACCAGGTGATTACATTTAGGTTTGCTGCAGAAACAAGCTTAGACGTAACGATGTGATTTTATCGAGTGTGGATTCGGTAACAAATGGCAAACAGCCAGCTTTATCAGTTGCTCAGTATTGGATAATCTCTCAACCCCATATCACTTCGGATGAAGAGTTTCGTATCAGCTAAACAAAAAAAGAAACAGAGGATGCCACATATGCCTTTTCACATGTGTTACACTCCATTTACCTTGACAACTGATTTGCCCATTGTAATGTAGGGACAAAGTCAATCTGATGACGTTAACAAGTTCGCACACTGATGTTAGTTGGAAGGTACTAAATAGATTTGCAGACGCCCAGCACAGCTTTACTGACACTCTTCTGCAGTGAAGTTGAGCGATCGTAACATACTACTCATACCACGGCTATTCAGCAGTAGGACCGGAGCATATATTTCGACATCGTACAAGCCGCAGGAAAATCAGAGTGCAGCATCGCCCATAGTGGTCCCTGCTAATTAATGGAACTGAGCATTGACGTCTGCGGCAACCGAGACTGTCTGGGGCCGAATACCACCTGCAAATGAGTGGTTTTGTTTCAGGTCTTGTTTAAATGCTTAACCCATGTGTTGGTTTGTCGAATAAACAACCTTTGTGCCATCCGCGTTTTTGGATCACAACACTTCAGGGAATGTCATTGACGTGGCATATCAAGTTTGAAGACTTCTCCAGAGAAACCTTTTGTCACACCAAGGTCATAGTTCATTGCTTTCTGTCGAACCCTTTCCCACGATCAGACAATATGAATGTATTCCTGTTGATGATTATCTGCATGCGTATAATACTTCTTCAACTGAGTTTATACAAATGCAGTTAAATGTCCTCTCATCTGGATTAAATCTCAAAATGCCACTCAAAAACATCCACAAGTTGAGTACAAAATTCGATTTGAATATATGTATGATAAACTGAAAAATCTACGGCCCACATCTTCTAAGGAAAAAAGCTGGTTTCTTGCTAAATTAGTCAGTAATTCTAACCAAATTCTATCATCAACCATTCATTAGCACTACCGTCTCAAAGTGAAACATTATCGGGCCATGAAAGAATCGAGGAAATTGCGGCATTTGATGGTCCTGATGGCAAACAAAAGTTTTGATGTTTTCATCCCGGGCTTAAACGGTTATAGGCTGAGGATGGTAACCATTTTAGGTCAAGAGAAGTATAAGGTGGATAAAACGACTGAAAATAACTTTGTTGAAAAAGCAAATAGCGAGACAACTTCAAATACAAGTTTTATACTATCAGATCTCTGAAACTAATCTACAGTGAAACACCACGAGTGGGAGATTTACCAAGAATGCACAAACTTATGACAGCACTGTGACCAATTTTGAGCACGAAAAGTTTAGCTTGTCATAACGTTATTTGTTGAACAACCGACGGTTTGAACCCCATCCGCCAATTGTTATTCATCCATTGCCTAAAGAAGTATTTTGAGTTAGCAAAGACATTGGAACTTGTGTTGTCGAGGTCACAAGCTATGTATCCCACTGCTTTTTTTTCCAGTTTACAACTGGTCTCGATGCATTTAGAGGCATTGATAGAGAGGTATTACTTCAGCTCCATAAGAAATCTAGAATCAAACGGTCAAACATTGGGGTTTATTGCGGTTACCTCACAAATCGAAAGTTAGTCAGTCAAATCGGTGGTCAAGCTTTATTGTCATTCATTATTGGTTCTGTTGTTCTACAGGGTGTAATCCCCTCTCCGTTCTTATTTTCACATTATAGTCTATATATACCAGTTCACAATTATACTCTTATGGCCAAGTATAAACATTATATGGTGTTTGACATTAAACTGGATTTTGTGAGAATGAAAGTTCACATTATACTACTCGTGAGTATTCGGATGGAAACATGTACTGATGGATTGAAGTAACCGACGGAACATTGAAGTTCACTCCTACAAAAAATGATGTTTTCCACACATGAACCAAGCACTGGCAACTGTGTATTCCTAGAATTATTGTTATGTACAAAGGAATGTGTTCGATTTTCTGAATAACCAATCCTTGCATCGCGCGCATTCTTGGCCCACAGGACTGACTTTTGCAAAACGTCTTATTCTCAATTTATGTTAAGGGTGACACACTCGAATTTCGACCGTTGAATCATCTGACAACTGTTGCTAAATGGCGCTGTCACGGGCCGCAAATTCATCAGACAGATAAGCAGTGGGTCAAAAAAGGTACATCTCTCCGAAGGTCACAAACACTGGATGTTACGCAGCAATAGATTCGGTGTGTCTTACTATAAAGGACATATGCTGTGGAGTATCATAATAAAACAGGTGAGAACCGAGTATAACCTTGTTCGTGGTTGCATAGCAACAAGGTCAGTACGGTTTCTGTTTTTACTTACGTGGCTGGAACTACCTGATCAAAATGCACTGTGTCTCTCCTTGGATGATCATATAAAACAAGTTCTGTGAAGATCTCTTCGTAGAAAACTAAGTGGCTTGTCCTGGTATTTTGATGGCAGGTGAACGTAGTTCTTTCTCCTTCGTCTACTTTTTTGTGAAATGCATTGAATCAACGCATTATAACAGTAGGGGAGGTCACGTTAACAATCACTTCCCAGTCGCTGACCACTAATATGTCTGATACAAATCACACACATCTAATTTGTTTAATGACTGACGAATTATTGCCATCAGTGTAAATGGTTTCAACGCATACTAAAAATCTACAACAAATCCTGAATCACAAAGCGATAGAATATATCAACATACTCATTGTTTCACGTATCTACCAACAATTTTTCTGCTAGTGATGAATTTGTCAACCATACAGTTGTGTCTGGTCTTAATCCTTACGTTCAATGTCACTAGCTAAAACTGCACTACCAGATGAGATGGTCCAAAGTGTTAGGGTATATTCGGTTTGGAACATTCTGCTGAACTTGTGATAGCTTCATCAACAGATGGTCAAAAGCGATGACCTATTGCATGAATTCGCACTTTTGTTCCCGGGTCCCCAAAATTGCACGACCATTTTGACGACTTTGAAGTAGTTTGCTGAATATCGTCCAATTGCTATCACGAGTCGGTATATTTAAGTACGCGCGTCTCACGGCTGAGTGTCCGCACTTTAGCGATTCTACTCTACTCGCGCCTCACTGTCATACTGATTCATTATATTCTGTGTTTTAATGATCCCTATCGTCCGTGAAACTAAAGATTGTGTAAGCACGTTTCCTCTCTTTCTTACTCTTTGCTCCTTTAGTACCGTGCACCACCGAATAAGAACACTCTAAACTTTGTCTAACCTATGGATTTCCAACGATTTTTCGAGTTATAGATTTCGGTTGGACATCTTCAGATGCTTTAGTATCACAAACCGTCAAAAAACATGCAGCCCGAATAAAATGTAAAGTTGACTTATGACATTGGTGTTTGTGGCACACATCTTTGAGTCAGTGATTGCTTGAGATATTTTGTAATGAACAAATTGTTGTTATTTTTCATTAAAACGTCCATTTTCTCGGAAAAAAGACAATTATAGGTTAAGTTTCTCAAAATAGGCCACTAGACTGACACAATTATGGTAAAAGAGGCTTGAAAAATGTCAGTAAAAGTTCACCTACTCAACGATGATAAGATAGTGGGAATAAATGGAGGTACCTTCCAGAACATTGGAGAAAACTTTATGGTCTGGTAAACCCGATCACTAATTGTGGTCAAAGTTCCAGTTGAGGAGTTTGATTGGCAAAACTATAGCATGTTTCAAATCAGCGATTTCGTCCGGTGAGCAATGTTGTAATTTTCAAGCTGTCTTAGTATGACAAAAATTTGTTTATTAAAGCACGATCATTATTGTTCATCTAGCACGTTCCAATGCCAGAGGCCCATTTGCGTTTACGTATCGGAATTCCAGTCCACAACGCAGCGGCGGTTTCCACTTACACGTCGTGTGTACTTCTGCCTGTTTTGTGTGTGTGACCGACGCATTCGTTGAGCGACGACTCATCCTGTCATCTGTGTTGTCCGCAATCCACTCGCTGTGGGCTTCTGGACATACCTTATCTCCGTGTTAAGATATTCCGCCGAGTGTTGGAATAATCGCGCCTCTGATTTGGTCATCCATTACGTACGCAAAATAGATGGGTTCCGGGAGGCTCGCACAATCTAGCTGATGCCACCTAGCAGTCCATTTGTATGACGTTTCAATATCATATGAACTGTTGGAACAAGTATTCATTATGTGCCGACGGTCAGAAGACGAATTTCACAATATTACACATCTACACAATGATCAAACAGTTCAAAAGCAAGTGTAAAATTTCTCGTCGTGAATTCCGGAAGTGAATACTTTTCCACACGGTTATTTCTGATTATGATTTGGTGTAATGTTTGATAGTGGCTGAAACTATACATATAGTCGATTGTCGAGTGTTCAACCAAAAGAGTGTGGATTTAGTGGTGATAACTTCCGAGCAAGTTTTCCTTATCTTCAGTCTCTAGTCATTCTCTGGTCACTTCATCCACCACAATGAGAGTCTTCCTTTCAAAAACAAAAAGCATATTTCTCCAATTACGTATTAAAATAACGAAATCCGCAGACCTATTTTGCATAGATGGTAATACGACTGCATATTCCCATCAACTGTCATGTTTAACAACAATGAGACACGGGCCAGTTAAGCGAACCGGACTCATGGCTAAAGTGCATATATACACTAATCTGTCTGGCGAAGATTTGAATATAGATAATTGGTTTGTTGCAGCTAATCGAGTAACTTGCGGATGGCGGACTGTGCCGGTGTATCAACAAACGAACAATGTTTGTCGGATGGATCACATGACCAGCCTTCAGTAGGTGATTGATGATCGAATAAGCCGGCTTGCGCTGTTTGGTGGGAGTCTCGTCGGGTCCCGGATATATTTGGAGACGCTTATCATTGTTCTGAGTGGCAGAACGAGATCCGTTCTGCCAATATAAATATCACCACAGCTACAAATGAGTTGGTAAATACAACGCGAAGTAGGCAGTACCGGCATCCACGTCTTAATTTGAAGACGTATTAGTTATCTGGCGCAAAGCACTATTGGTCACGCGCAACAAACCAGTCTTCCATGTGCAAAAGTTATTAACCCTTGATTGTCGCTTACCCTAGTTTTGAATAGTGACATCCATGAACCCGATTCTTTTAACTGGTCCATGTTTTACCGTTGTTATATGTGGTAGCTAACGAAAACATATGAAACGATATTACCGTCTTGCAGAATAAGTATTCCGATTTCGTCATGCAGTTGAAGGAGTTCCAACACATTTACTGTGCTGCTCTTCTTTTAGGAACTCACACCCGATCCTCAACAATCAGTCATTTAAGTCAAGATAGACTAATTGCAACTGATGTACGTTTATTCAGCTTTGATAAATAACTACGACCGTAAAAATCATTGGACGACATAAGTGTTAACCAAACAAACGGGTCCGTCAGCTGACATCTTCAAAACTTCATCAGCGGTCAAACGTGGTGAACTAGCTGATTGTCACTGTCATCTTCAGACCAAATGCAACACATGAAATCCAAAAATAGTTGTCAAGCCAGAATTGTATGGAATCTAATACAGTGTAAATCTAGTGCCATTTGAGATTACAGACATGCGTTTTATGGTGCCGCGTCTCATGTTCGAACGACAGCAGGCTATGGTAGATTCATTGCTTGCGCGGAAGACCTGCGATTTCAGATTAAGTTGATGCAGCCGGATTCTCGTAAACTCCACAGTGACCAAAATACGAGATTTTCTACCGCTGGTTCGAACGTATGTGACACGGCAGATAGGCATAAATGCACCACTAACTTTGACTGTGTGGCCGAAGTGGACTAGGTGGCCAAGACTGCGTTGGAATTAAATCGTTGTTATCCAGCCGTTAACCAAGCAGAATGGTGTTCGCGTATTTTTTCCGACAAACTCCTTGTTGTCCGGCCGATGTAACCTGTTTCAAAGGAACAAGAAAATGAATGAGTACAAAAGTAGGTAACACTACTAGGCACTGCGTTTTTGAGGTGAACGCGTACAGCTAGCTTAGAGGTGAACGATATTCTTAGTTGTGCAGCATTAAACCTTCTACTCAAGCCGTTTTGAGCCTTCTGGTCAGCGATGCAGTTGATGTTTCATCTTGGTACGGTTCATATAGATCGTCTTAAGCTTGTCAGGTAATTTCTGATACTGCGGTTCCGTTCGTCATACATTTCGATCCAGGGATTTGTATGGCTATCAACTTTCACGAAACATTTCACATGATAGCCTGAGGCCTTCCTTTAGCATGTCGTCAGTACAGATTTTGTAGATTTGGTTCATTAGACAGCTAATTAAGTTTAATTTCCGCTTCACTGGAACAAAGCTGTAGAAATGCGTGTACTTATGTGTACTTATGTCCGCTTTCCTCGTGTGCTTCGTTGGTTTTATCTGTCTGAATGTTTCAGTAGCACAGCATCAAGGAAAGCAAATCTTTTGTCCTGATCTACCGTCATAATGAACTTCTGCTTCCTGTTAGCCAATGATAAAGAAACATCATTATCAATAATGCCACCGACGATACAGAAAATACCATCTACTTTCCGTTTGTACAGAATGCACCGTTTGATCAGTCCTGCTAGTATTGGTCGTCCAATCATCCCTGTGAAAATATTGGTCAGCAATATGCCTAGCAGCGAGCCCATTGCGGTAAATGCTCTACCAGCTGAGCTGTGGCTTCGTAGCTCGGCAAGTAGAGCGTTTATCGCGTTTGCGTATGTTGTTTCTGTCGCTGGTTCCAATCCAGCGGAAGTCCAGATTTTTCGCAATTGGGTCCCTTCTAAAATAGCACATATTTGTCAAGCTGTATGTATACTAACGAGATTTTATATATTGTCACCTTCGCAAATGACATTTTTGTATTTTTACCAGTGGAAGAAGTAGGAATGGATTGATATAAGTTTGAAAAGATAAGAGAAGTACACCCCGAAATAATTCACTCGATAACTTTTAGCGAGCAATGAACTGCAAAAAAGTTGAACATTATTGTATGGGATGTCTCAACCCATTTTGCCCACACTCATTGTTGTAATATCCTCCTTAAGAAAGATATAACAAACTAGAAAGGAGTGATACAGCCATTGAGGCGAAGGACGCAATAATCAGCAAGATAATTTCATGTAGATAAACTGCTAACATACAGGTTGTAAAAAGATCTTTGCTCGAAACGGTTGTCATATAATGTGACACAGCGCGACCACGTGATGCCAAATATAGAGCGGACGAAGGCCGATAAATTATTTCATGATTTACAGAGATTGCAGTTTTGTAGCTGGAACAGCAACGGTTGGTTCACAGCATAAACAACAGATCTCACAGTCTGATGCAGAAACAATGACGAGGTTAACGTTTATGATGACATTTTTCTTATATCCTTCCACATGTTGATAGGTACATTCAAACTTACGGTCCCTATGATTGGTTAGGAGATACTATACGAATGCGTCTTCAGAGTTAAATGGCTGTCTCAGAATAAGGTCACACCTTAATTAGCGAAAGTTTACAGAGAACTGATTCAGTTCAAGAAAATATTGTATGGTTACATGTTGATACTTTCAATGAGCTGCATATTGTTCTTCATGATATGGTCGATAAACATGGAAACCTGTGGCAAACTACTGGTTATGGAATGATAACAAGGTGGCAGTTCAACGGATTACATTCATGCCCCAATACAACATTCAGCGATTATTGATCCGAATAGTCACATTTGCCCTACACTACTTCCGGTGTTCATAATAGTGACGCAACTATAGTCGACGTGTCAGGCCGATGAAGCCACATACAACCAGCATTCATGGACCGTTTTCCGTCTGAGATGCACATCACATATCCCAGGAGTACTTATCCGGTTGGCTTACCACAATTACTGCGGCTATGATATCCGTGAATTCATGATACCGCAAGCATTTTTGCTGTACT
Source organism: Paragonimus skrjabini miyazakii (assembly GCA_014338405.1). NCBI lineage: Eukaryota > Metazoa > Platyhelminthes > Trematoda > Plagiorchiida > Troglotrematidae > Paragonimus > Paragonimus skrjabini miyazakii. The sequence continues at coordinate 22,563 of JTDE01001153.1, forward strand.
TCTGATGGTTTCATCCATACCCAGCGTATGTTATGCTGCTTAGAGTTAGTCAGACCAACGGAAACGTGAGTCACGATCTGTTTAACCTAGACGGTGCAGACCATTTGATCGAATACGAAACACAAATAAAGTTCCTATTCATCTGAAACAAAGTGGCCTACAACCAAATGATAAATTCCAAACAGGAAAGATATACAAACACCAGTAACCTAATTTGAGAGGGTAAAGAAACTTTTACGTCAATAGGAAATGAAATTTCGGTGTATGCACAAACAATAATGCAGCGCATATACGACTACGAATGCCATTTCAATGTAGCTAGAGTGCGTCGATATTCCTGAATGTTTTTCCAAGCCAGGAAGTGAGTGTTGGTCTATACAGAACACTAAAGTATAAACGAGTTGACATAATTACGCTCAGCGCATTCGTCGGTCAGTTCATTAACTATGTTGCGGGTATGTTAGCCACTTTTTAGCTTTTGAGGGTCAGGTCATAAGTTGCAGAGCCAAACGGTTGTGTCAGTGGGGTCATCGGTGCAGATAGATCCTTTGCGCAATTGAGCCATTGCCACTGGCAGGACTGTCGAACGTTTATCGGAATCGTACTTCTCCAAATGGTCGGGTTCAAGATCGTGATATCCCACGATATAAAATTTGTATTATAACGTGAATTACTTAGGTTACAAGCATCCTGTCAGGACAGCCTCTGGTGATCAGCGCCTAGCATTCTTTCTCTTGTTACTGATAGAAGTTGCTGAACCGAACAGGGTCCTCACTCCTTTTATCCTAACTCAATATTTAGAATGTCACTAGACTCCTGGATAATACGGCTCAGTTGCAAACATTGCATATCTAATCTGTCCAGATAGTGTAGATTGTTGTTTTACACAGTTCAAGTTTTTCAGCTGTGCGAGTGTGTAGAACGTGCCGCTGTTACACGAACCAGCAGTTTTGCTTCCACTTTTCGGACTGTGCATTTTAGAGAAGGTTTTCAAGATGGTCGAAAAGGTCTAGCAGATCAAACACACGGATTCAGAACACGAAACCTGAGTGCGTACACTAGTAAGAGATTATAACGATGGGATGTGCTGACTACAGGCGTGGCTAGACTGGTAATATAACAATCCAAATACTAAGGCTTGTTTCAGTATGGTCATAATGCTTGCTATGAGTAAGATGAACAACTTATGCAAATACATAATTGAATGAAAAAAACAGTAATGTGCAACAGTTGAAATTCGATTGCAGCAGGCTGATATTCTATACTGCTTTCTCCACCTGAGTTGACAAATACGTTGTCGACTTTCTCACACCTCGTTCAATTGGCTGCGTTGTATCCGATCCACCGAAGAAGTATTTTAACCGGTTGGGTTGTTAAACAGTATGAGGTTTATTTCTCCTCTCACTCACAGTAGGTCAGCGCTATCCAGTTATCGCTCTTTTCTTGAAGTGGGCTGCGCTGTCTACGTGTACCTGTCCAAGGCACATCCCTACATGTGAGACTCAAAATAAAGAATACTAGCATAATTTTTTTTCACTCTGATGCTAGACAGATTTGTTGGCGTATTGCTAAAGTTGGTTGCTTTAAACGTGACAATTATTAAGGCTGATTTTTTCAAAATAATCGGTGGTCGCATGGTTATCCACTGAGCTTATAAACGTTATCCGATAAGTTGTAGCAAAAAGTCGCTTAATAAAACACGATCTTTATTGTTCAACTAGCAAGTTCCCATGCCACACGCCTACTGGCGTTTATGTACCTGAATTTCAGATAACAAAGAAATGGCGATTTCCATGTACCGATCTGTCCGTGGCCCGCGAGTTGAGAGCTCGTGTGGCTAAGGCTAGTACTACTTTCGGACGTCTTGAAAGACGTGTTTGGAAGAACCACAGCTTGAAGTCGAGCACTAAGCTGTTTGTTTACCGCTCAATGGTGCTGTCTATACTGCTGTATGGCATTGAAACGTGGACATTGTATCAACGGAATGTGCGCTATTTGAGCCACTTTCATTTGCAATGTCTAAGACGCATCTTGGGTATTCGGTGGTCGGACATGGTTCCGAACACTGAGGTACTGCGGCGAGCGGACATGAACGGGATGGAAGCCTTGCTGATGTTGAATCAGCTTCGTTGGCTGGGTCACGTCCGTCGGATGGGCGATGACCGTATCCCGAAAAAGGTGCTGTATGGACAACTGAGATCAGGTAAGCGAAGTCCTGGTGGCCCAAAGCTGAGATTCCAGGATGCTGTGTAGGTAAGTCTTTCACGTTGTAAAATTGATTTTAGATGTTAGAAAGACTTAGCGTTGAACCGGACTGCCTGGAGGAATACGATTCGGACGGGCGTCCGCGAATTCAACGAGCAGTTATTGCGCGACCGAAAACGAAAACGCGCGGTTCGCAATGGAACCGTCGGTGCCATAGGTCGTGGTGACATGACTATATGACGTTGTGATGTATGCGGCCGCGAATGCGCTGGCCGTTTGGGATTAGTAGGTCGCCTGCGTACTCATAGTGCACCATCGGCGAAGAGACGACGAGTACGTTAGGCTCAGGTAAGTCATATCAATAAATCTATCCTACTTTTGTTAATTATTGCATCGACCAAGACTATGGTCGTTTGGCAACTAATCCACTCCTCTTTTCAGAAGCTTGAGTGTCTGTAGTCTTCTACCCATTTTTTCTTTGAGCTTTGTTGGTGTACTGAATGATGAATCGTTCGCCTGATCATTTGGTAGTTCAACTTTGAATTTTGTTTTTCAACTTTATCCTCTCTGGACTGCAATAACATGCACTCGTATACTAAAATGCTTCTTGTATTACATTTCACACATCTTTGTTTCTAGTATAGCTCTTGTCATTGCAGTCTGTTTATTTTCCGAGAGATAAGGGTTTCCTTTTCGTGCTAGCCATTCAATTGGCTAACCAGCATTGGCCAGCTGGACACAAAGGCCTCACTCACACACCAACTGGTCTTATTCCTTCCGATTTACACCGGATACGTGGTGTATGAGTGGAGCCGCAAGTGGTGCAGCGCAAGCCACTTGGGGTGATGGTTCAAAGCGCAGACGTCCTTTGGCTTCGATCAATGTGGCAGGCTAATCCGTTTCGGATGAGGCCAACCGTGTGTATGTCTGATGCATTCTGTCGTAGGATTTTTGTTTGCTATTTTTCGTCCATTGGTCCGATTTCGTTGAGTGATGACTCATCCGGTCATCCGGATGAGTCCACTCGCTGTGGACTCTTGGACATACCTTACCTCCGTGTTAAGATATTTCACTGAGTGTTGGAATAATCGCACATCTGATTTGGTCATCCATCACAATGAAAGTGACACTATCATGTATGATTTTTCATCATCGTGTTCTCTTGCTACGGGGGTTACAAATCAATGCATGACACACGCTTTCGAATCACGCACCTTCCTTACGTGTTGGTGATACACAATATATCATGAAATGATATAGTAAGACGAACAGAAGGATACGGGAGATTTTGAGTGGTATGCGCTAGGTGCCGTGCGAAATTATATATTTGAAATACACGGTCTATGCACGTTTTCGGATTCAGATGAGGTTCGGTAGATCCGTAATCAAAAGTAACCCAATACCGTTAACAGACTTTACATTTAAGGCAATAAACAGCTAATATTCTTTAAACACGTAGGTGTTAATATATTTGAGTATGAATGACAATTTTTTCAATCAAAACAGTGGTTAGTCAATTTTGGTCTCTATGTGACCTAGTTAAGTTCAGTGACTAAACCGTAATTGACTGTGTTTTGATGATACAGTCGTGAGATGGAAGGCTGTACTCATGGCGGCTTCACAACCATGTCACTGGTGTGCCCTTGTGCTGACTAATCGCGTTTCGACAAATGTATGCTTGTTTCCATTTTTGTTTCAGACCCAACCAATCACGTGGCCGGTATGTCACCTTCACATGAGTTAGCCGTGATTGTCTTTAGTGACGTTCATTCCGGTGATCGCCCACGCACTATAACCCTGTGTATTTGTGGTGTGAATAATTTTGCAGATAAGGTTTGCACTGGAGAATGCACTGAACATCGTGTGATGTGGTCTAGCATGATACTAATGTACGTTGCTCACTCGTTGTCAGACTTGAATTGCTGCTCTTGTTCAGTCATTTGTTGACGGTCGGATTTCATAGAAGATAATACCATTGGAACACAGGAAAGTGTTGTTGTCTTTCAGTTCAAAACAAAAATCGCTCGAGGGCTATATCATGAAAACTGTGTGATTTCAACTCGAACAAGAATGAAGGTAACCTTGTGATTGATTAAAAATAAGTAGCGAGTCTACTCCTCAACTTTAGTAAACCGTGAAATGGGGCCAACACGTACGCATGGCATTTGAGCTGTTTTCAACTAAAAAGAGAAATCCGGTATAAAGTCGAGCAATGTCATTTAACGTTTAATTTGTGCAACCCATCCGTTTGATCATATCACAATCTCAGAAGTTAGTTAACTATGATGTTAACGTTCATCTTCTGAAATTGTGGACTCTAAGGATCGCAATTTGTTACACACCGGATGTTCCGACGAACTGTCCTAGAATAATATGTGTGATTTTGACCGAGTATTGTGCGATATTCAACAAACACCTAACTTGTTTGCTTTCAATACTGTGAATACAGAGAGTTTCCAATTACAAGCCTGATCATCGATTGTTTCCCTATGGAACTTTTGTCAAGAATGGTGCCATCCGCTACGAGATCTAGTAGTAACCAGATAGCTGCTAAATGTGTTGTTCATCCAAAATCATTTGTTATCTGTGAGGTAAGTTTTTGGTCACCTACCCGAAATTGTCAATCTCATAGCATACAGCTTACTGCTTCAAATATAATCGGCACACAAGTCATCACTTCACTCTGTATGTATCAATCACTTGGAACTTATCTATTGTACATTCCGTCTAATCTTCATCAGTTAAAACTAGCACGTTGTGTATTTAGTTTTAGCGTGGTACATTCAACTTGGTGATAGAATAATCAATGACCTTTGAGAAATGAATAACGAAGAAAGGTTTCAAATACAGCTTTTGTTTCGTAGCTCAATAGACGACGGCAGATGTTGAACGTGATAGAAATTCTCAGTCTTTTTAGTAGTCAAATGCTTTAGGTCAATTTCAAAAATCGGTGTTTGAAAATAGAAAATGTCAAATCAATTGCCTACACAAAGATAGAGTTAGTACTATATGGAAGAGTAACTACAAATAACAAACCACCGGCTTTAGCAGTAGTCACACCCAAAACAGTTGTAGAACTTCTACGTAAATTTTCTAATCAGATTAATATTTCTCCACAAGTTTTACTAATCTCCATGATTTTAAAACAAAATATCTGGTACAATTCGTCCGTTCAACTTTTTTCACAGTTTACAACAGCTGGTGTTACGAAAACGATAGTGAGCTAACGCAACCAGAATAAACCATAAGCCTTCAATTGCTTATTGATACACAGATTTTCCGAGGAACAGGTTGAACACCTACTACAGAACTGAATGGCATTGGCAACAGTGACGTTACAATGGCTATTTGGATGTGATAGAATGTCACCAACCTCACTGACTGTGATAATTGAGCCTGAATTGAATTAACTGACGATCAGAAATTTGGAAGTTGCAGAACGCAATATGACATGACTACATAGAATGTATATTGTTTGATTGTATGTATTAATTATATAAGAAGTTGGAGTAATGAAACAAATGTACAACAAAACATAGACAAATCATGTCAATCGTATTCACCACACTCTCTCAGTCATCGTCAATTAGTGTTAGATACCCATAGGTTTGGATTGACCATATAGTTACTTACGGTGAACCGCCGTCCTATTTTAAATGAATGATACCTACTTATTCCCCCTAGACCGAATGGCTGGTCGATCACTACCAAGCAACCCAATGCCCATCCAGACTATTAAGGTGAGAAGACATAGTGATCATAGGTTGGTAATTTCTTAGTAAAATTAACTAACTCGCGATTAGTGGAGTGTAGACGCGTACTCTCATAATTTTCTCTGTGACTTCTTGTGTGCTAACTTAGTCATGTTAGTTCCGTCGCAGCATGTTAGATTTCTTTTGCAGGTGCAATGACACTGCCAAAGAAAAAGTTAGATTGTACCGCAGCCAAAACTTGTTCACGATCACTCAATATGAAAGCTAATGTGTCTATAGTTTAACATCATTCGAAAGTGATTACATGTGTCACATTCCCACAGACTATTCAATCAACCATTTCGAAAGGAGGCATTACATCCGAGTTTAGCTTTTGCTGGAGCTCATCAGCAGCGCATATTCTTACCACGGTCGGGACTAGAACTCTGACCGCGCTATCATAAGACAACCCTGTTGACCACTGTGTCACTGACTACATTGAGCATGATTGACTTATCATGTACAAAAACCACGCCATATTCACTTGTGAGTGGAGCTCAAATCATCCGATCACCTTGAGAGGAGACACGGCAACTGTCCTGTTGATTTCTGTTGACGACTTCACGATTAAGACCTCTCTCCAAATTGAAGTCGAGAACGAAACATGAGTCCAGTACTTCTTTTGATAAGGTTCAATGGAAAAGTCTGTGGGAATGTGACAGGCGCGGCCAGTTGTGAGGAGTGTACAACTTATATCAGTTAGACCCTTACGATTGCTGTGAGTCAAGAACGCAGAGGATGCAAAGGTTATTTATTCACGAAAACAACACGTGGGTTATGCGTTTCAACAAGACAACAAACAAAAACACTCATCGGCGTACGGTACTGGGCCGAGTACCGTACGTTTGCCACAGACGCCAATGCTCAGTTCCTTTAGGTTCCTTTACGTACCAAGAACCATTTCATGCGACACTGCACTCCAATGTTTCTTCTTGTATTTTTCCTGCCGCTACTTTAATGTCAAAATCTATGCTCTAGCCCCAGTAATGCGTAGCAATGGCGTGAGTAGTATAGTACAGTCACTCCTCCTCACTACACTCATTACATTATATTACATTACTACACTCGTTATGTTTCCATAAGTTTTCATTAATCTCGATGGTTTTAACGTAAAGTATCGGGTACAGTTCGTTCGTTCGACATTCTTTCAGTTTACTACAGTTGGTGTTACGAAGGCGAAAATGAGCTAGCACAACCCGAATAAACCCTAAGCCTTACAACTAGTTACTGTCACAAACTGAAGATGTGCTACACTCACCAAAATAATGTATCATTTTAGGTAGTGTAAACTTTTCAGGCATCCTATGCTTGAGATGGTTAACTGATAATCATTTATCAACCGCATACTATCAACTCTTTGATTGCACATTTGAATCCTGATAACTTCAGGACTGAAATATCGAATTTTTAAGCCTAGCAAGTCGTATGAGAATGAAAATTTCATAAATCAAACACTGGATTTGTGACAATAAATTCATGTTACAGAAAACAACTCAACATGAGTCCAGATTGGTGAGTTATATGTGGAACACCACTGAATGAACGGTATACTTCGTGCAGCACTAGCCTTCTCATACAATGTCCTACTGTTCTCTTTCTGTCTAAGTGTTTTGCAATCTTCCTCATTTTTATCCATGTATTATTTTCGTGTTTCTTAATCCAAACTTTCTGTCCTCCTTCCCGGATTTATTTCCTGTTACTTACTCGCACTCAAGATACACAATGGTGAGTGGTTTGCTAGATCATTACTAACTAGTATTGTCTAGTTCCCCAAATCCGAGTCCTCATCTACTGTTCAGCTAACAGCACTTGTGAAGTGCACTCACTGAATGGACCAGCATGGTGTCACCTGAAAGGTGAAACTCAATCAACTGGAGGCTAGAATTGGGTCATTTACTTAAGGTCATTTCACTACAATAAACAACGAATAAGACAGCAAACTACATCCAGTTAGCAGAACCTAACCTTTTGTTGTATGATGCACAGCATCACTGATGAGTTTTTTAGACGCAAATACAAAGCAAACCTTCATTAGGGAAAATCAATAGCAATGCTCAAGACTAAGAAGGTCTGAAGTTGGAAACGACGATCGGATACATGTAGATGCATTGTGTAGGGCGTGTTGAGAAATACACTGACATTGCACCATCGTCAACAGATTTGGAGACATGTCATTCATGTAAAATATTGTTTATACGATACCTTGTAACGGATGTCTGGCAATAGTTAACTTTGCACGTAAACACATCTTGCAGTAACAACTTTAATGATGTGTTCAGTAATTCTACCAAGTTAACTCGATATGCATAAATGTGGCCGGCATCGATATGTAAATTCCGCTCATCTGTGTATCATGAATGCCAGCTAGGAGTATCGCCATCGAGTTAATGAGCAGTAGTTACTTTTTGAACCTCGATTATGTACTGTTGTAACTGGAACTACGGTCTACGGGCGCGTAAACAGATAACCGAATAACGGTTAGTGAAACCGGGGGTAACGGAACGACGGTCAACGGTTATGAACAGTGGATAACTGTAATAAACGACGGAGTATGCGTGGTCAGTTAGCCCCTTCTCGACCGAGCCAACCGCCTGATGCTACTGCATGAACACAGGGAAAAGACTGGCCTTCAAACAAAGCTTCTTCTTGTCACTCGGCCTAAGACAACACGGTCACAAACCTTTTCGTATTTATAGGGTTTGTGACTAGCAATAAAGCACAGCCAAAAAGAATGGATCAGACTGAAGTTCAGTCTAGCCATGTAGTCAGGATGACGACACCAGTTGTCACGACAGCTGAGGAAGATCGTAGAGACCGGAGAAGTACACGACTATAGCAGCGGTGAAGGTCGCTGAAAATATACTTTTACTGATGAGTAGTCAGGACTTTGGTTAATTTCAAGTTGAACATCACCCACAGTTGATCGCAGCTGTCGCATTCCCATAGACCTTACAGCCGGTTGAGCGTTCTCATATGATAATTCGGTGGTGCCTAACGTGAGGTCAATGGCGCAGTGGTAAACAAGTTTGCCTCAAGAACAGTGTGGCCGGAGTGCTAGTCTCGGCAGTGGCGAGAATATGTACTACTGACAAGCTCTAATGAGAGCGAAACTCGAATCTAGTGCTTCTTTTCGAAAGGGGCCAACTGGAAAGTCTATGGGAATGTGACAGTTGCGATCGACTGTGGGTGGTGTTCAACTTGAAAGTGTACTTTAGTTGTTTTCTTATCACAAAACTTTTGGGGAACTGTTGAAGTCCCCGACATGTATGGAGGTTACTTTACCGATCTTGAGGATTGTCGTGTTATTTTCCCCATTAAACAGCATCGTCATCCTCATAGCAGTCATGAGCCTGACCAACAGGTACTGTGGCTGGGGCCGTCCCTCACTTCAACAGTGACGTGGAATATCCTAGAACAAAACGTTACTAAGAAGGTTGAACATTATCAAAAGTAGACTAAGCGGAAGAACTAGAAATGGTATGGATACAGGTAGGCCATTGACTGCGATACATCGCCATCTCGGATAGCGTCTCTAACCAGCAGCTTCAGTGAGCACGAGGACCCCATCCAGGCAGGCGACACCTACCCACTTTGCTCAATGGAGCAGTCAAGGTCTTCATATTTCGTGACCACGTTGTTATTTGACCAGCACGTGGTTTTACCTAACTGCTGGTGGTCTCCGTTCCGGAATACGCGACGGCGAACGGCCACATTGCTCACGCGATCAGTCTACATAACATATAGCGATGTTCAAACACAGCAAGCCTGTTGATATCTTCCTTGTGAGCAGGCCACGTTTTCGAACCATAAAGTAAAATGGAACGCACACAGGCATTATATACCCTTCCTTTCAGCGACAACCGGACGTCTTTTCGACACCACAGATGACGCAGTTTGGCAAAGGCAACCCGTGCCTTTGCAATCCTCGCTGATATCTCATCAGCAATATTACAGGCTGACGAGATAGTGCTACCCAAGTATGTGAAACTGTTCACAGTCTCAAGCGGATTACCTGCAATGAAGAGAGTAGGGGTGGAAATGCCTTAGTCTTGAAGTGGCACATTGCACTTTGAAGGTGCGAAGCACATTCTATACAAATCAGTCCGGCCACTCACCTTGTCCAGCATGGTCTACATGTTTTCAGCAGGGGGGCTAAGTAAGACAATGTCGTTCGCATACTCCAGATCGGTCAATCTAGCGCCAGGAAGAAACTCAACACCAAGCGCATTGGATTCGCGAAGTGCA
>JTDE01001153.1:33203-69113 GCA_014338405.1 Paragonimus skrjabini miyazakii
GGAGCCTTATTACGCTTCAATAACTTAAGCTCCAGGACTACTTCTGCTTCTGACGGAGGACCGTCTGGAATGCAATAACTCACCAATCGGGTCCCGTCGTCCACATGATCAGGTTGAGGCCAACTGAACTGTTCGTCAAAATGTTTAGCCCACCTGTCAAGTCGGCGCGACTGATTAGTGATAAATGAACTATCCATTTCACATGTGGTCTCACTTACACCGACTCGACAACCAGTACAACCACGGACCAGGGAAAAAGGTCGTCTGCTATTCCCAGGTAAAAAGGCTTTTCTCATCTCTTTCGATTGTTCGGCCAAGTATTGCTCACGGTCTTTGCGCAAGCCTTTTGTCAGCTTGCGTTTAAGTTCTCGACAATCGTCATATTCAGAACCAGATGGGATCGAGCGACGCTTGTTCATGAGGTTTATCGACGCGATGAAAACCCAGTTATGTCGCAACTGAACAGCTCCTTCGGAAGATGCCTGTTCACAGCATGCCTTCATAGCTGTGGCGATTTGTTCCCAGTGTTCGTTAGGATTCGTAATTTGACTCGAACTGGGCAACTTGTTCACCAACGCCTCCTGGTAAGCGTGCTTCACACTCTCATCGCTCGAATTTCAGTAAAGTACCTTGCATTTACAAATGTGTGACCTCTAGGTAAATGGCAAAACAAAAAACGGCACGCACAGCAGCATGGTCCGAGTCCAGATGGTTGTTCCAAAACACACGACAGTCCTTTACAGGGTGGCGCCAGCTGTAACTGACCGCTATATTTTGGTGGACTATCAGGCAGAAGGTGCGAGTTGACCAACTCTCGACGGAATACCTCAATGCAGGGGGCGATACGTCCAAAAACCGCACAGCAAGCGGATTGAGGGCGGCGTGGGCGACTGAATGTCATCGCTCAACTGGATCGGACCAACGGGCGAGACGTGGCAGGCAAAATAGGATTGACGACCAAATCGGAGGCTCGATTATTCCAGCACTTAGAGGAGTAGTTCGACGTGGTCGTGAAGTACGGTCACGGTCGACAACGGATAGACGGAGGACAACACGGGGGACCGGACGAGCCATTGCTCAACGAAATCGGACGAGCGCACGAAGATTGGCAGGTGGAAAACTCCCGGATAGAAGGCGCCGATCACCCACAACCCGGACAAAAGTGCATACTTGAAACTGTTAGTTCCCTTCAGAATTTTGAACAAAACAGTCAGAACACGAAAACTGGTAGATGCAAGCATTTCGTATTGACTCATCAGTACCAAATTTACAATAACATGGATCGGTTTTTTATAGCAGACAATTCAGGGGGTTGATAATCAATAAGCGGGTTAAGATAGGTCACTAGGTCCAGGGAAGGGTCAAGTTCACAAACAGTTTTTTCTGAACACACAGAGCTGGCTTGAGGCGATTGATTGCTACAGCTTCAGCAAATCTCAGGAATCTTGAATTGGAGTGACGCAACAGAACTCTGAATGCACAAGCTGGATCGATAACATGACCAGTGGTCAGGACGTGTCTAGCGACTGATGAAACTGGCTGTTTACGTGTTTCAGCAACATTGCCGTTTTCCGGTAACACGGACTTTTGCATCTATTTGGGCAAGTGTTCCTTCATTCTGGAGATCAGACATCTTTCGGTTCTGCCTATGTAACTTTCACCGCAGTTACATGTAAATTGGTAAACACAGTGTGAGGTGGCACCGATAGGCTGGTCTCCTTTGATTGAAGGCACTGGTAACTTTTGGGTCCGAGAGAGTACACGGAGTTTAGCCGCGTTAAATGTTCGTTTAAGTGAACTTCTCAGTCGTTGTGTTGTTTGTCGCATGATATGGTCACCCTTGAAGGGCAACTCTATGTAAATCCTCCTTTCCTCTACAGTGATCACTTCTTCTGACGGCGCTTTGTGTCTGCTATGCCTTTCTATGAACTTTTTAGGGTAACCGTTAGATTGTAAGACAGAAGTGATCAAGTCTAGTTCCTCCGCAAGACTGTCGTGAGTACAAATTCGTCTTGCTCGTGTGAACAGTGTATTTATTAATGCTCGTTTATGTTGGATCGGTGTGAAACTGTTGAAGTTTAGGTATTGGCCGGACCATGTGGGTTTCCTATAGACAGCTCTTCTAATCGAGCCATCTTCTCGGCGACATATAAGTATGTCTAGAAATGGCAGACAGTTGTTGGCCTCAAATTCACACGTAACCTTCAAGTTACAGTGACAATTATTTAGACGTTGCACCAAGTTATTTATTACCTGTTTGGATTGACTGAATATCAGTGTGTGGTCGACGTAACGCTTGTAGTATGACAAACCTGCTATCTCGGTTGCTAGCTCTTGCTCAATTTTTAACATGAAGAAGTCTGCTAAGATGGGACCAAGCGGGTTTCCCATGGCCACTCCATCTACTTGGCGGTAGGACTGCTCGAGAAATCTAAAACTGACATTCTCAGTGTAGAGCAGCAAACTTTCTCTCAGTATATCGGTTGGCAGTGGCAACGTAATGTGGCTCGATTCAGCGAGCTCACAAATATAGTCAGTCGTTTCATGCAGAGGGACGTTTGTGAACAGCCACTGAACGTCTACAGAACACATCAGTTCATTAGCAATGTTAAGTTTGTTCAGGTCATTAATCAATTCCAGAGAATCGTTGATGGAGTGTGCTTAAAACTTTCATTTCAGTGGATTTAGAATAGCGACTAACCAACACGCCAACTTATGGTATGGGGAGTTTGTCATGGTCAAAATTGGCCGAAGCGGCATGCCAGATTTATGCGTCTTCGGCAGGCCGTACAGCTGGGGTGTTGAAGATCCACATGGTTTAAGAGATTTATATGTTACTTCATCAATAATCTGCAACTGTAAGAGCAGCTGCAGATGTCGTCCTATGCAGTCTTCTATTCCGGTGATCTTGTCTACTCTGTCTACGACGTGTGAGCGAAAACTCGGGAGGCTGTGGACTGGAATTGTGATTCAAAATAGCGAGCGCGCGTGTGGCATGGTAGCTAGCGCGTTGGACAATAAAGATTGTGCTTTATTGGACGCCTTTTCGTTACAATATGATCCAACTTTGCCCACGTCTGAGAAGCACATGGAGGTCTCCAAGTAACACAGTGCTCCTTCTTGTGTTGGAATGCAGTGCTCGAAATATACAGACCGCGGGATACGCACAGTTGCAGCAATCTTTCGACATTGTCGGTGTGTTGTGCCCGAACACCAAACATACCCCCAAGCCGCTTCTTATCCGGAGAAAGACGACTAAACTGAGCATTAAAATCGCCCGCTAGAATGATGATGTCCGAGTGTTTAGTTTGCATCAGAAGGTCAACGAGGGCGTCATAGAACGCATCCTTGGTAGCATCCGAACAGCTGTCCGTTGGGGCGTACGCCGATATAATGAATACACAACGCCTTTCTGATTTGCGTCGACAGACTTATCGGTATGTGTTGAGTCTGATGGCGCACAAGCGACTGTTTACTTGGATCCAATCGAGCAGGCATTGCTCTGTTCTGGAACTTAGTGTAAATCCTACTCCAGATTGACCACAAGATTCAGCTTCGGCGTCACCAAAAACCCTGAAATAGAAGCGCTTGGATCGACAGTTATCTAGAGGTGAGCCCAAATGGATAACCGTGCTAGAATCGTAGACTCGCGTCTCCGACACACAGCACACATCAAGTTCCAGACTTGAGAGAGCATTGACCAGAGCAGCTTGCTGACCGACTTGTCGGAGAGTGCGGACATTGAAGGCGCCGATGTTTACCAGCTGCCTTGACTTCAGGAAACAATTAACGCCTGAAGGCACATGAAATGCAGAAGACATGGGGATGAAACAGCAGGAGGAAATTGTGTTGGGTGAATAATGTTATTGTCGAGAGAAGGATAACTTCTGATACTTCCCGGTAGTTTATGCCGCGGAATGGGGTTGGCTTGAGGGACCCCACCCCGAGTCTCTGACTCAAACGTCTGACCTGTGAGATAGCAGGATATAGGGTTTTCTTGGGTGACCCCATCCGGAGCCAATGACTCAAGAGTCTGACTCACTTGGCAGTGAGAGGCTTGCCTAGTCCGAGGGCGCAGTGTATAAGACATTGATGTCTAATTCTGAGCACTGCTGCACGCAGTGGATGTATTCGAAGCTACGTCAGGCTTTTGGGAGACACTAGATGTTTTTTGACCGCATTGGATAATACGCCGACGGTCACGGTCAACCGTTGGGCGATCGGAGTGCTCTTTGTTTAAGGGTCCTTTTTCTAACCCCCTTCTTCCTGATACGAAAGACAGCAGTGCTGCAACTACAAAAATAGTTCTGCCGTATGGCCATAGGATCGTGCCTAACTACCTAAGCATTCCTAGGCGGTTAGTAGTGCGACATACAATCCTGAGTGTAACTGCTTTTCGTCTAACTGCCACCCTTTAGCCTGTCTAACAAGTTTGCACTTGCAAGGATCGGGGTTCTAGTCTGCATAGCTCGCCGGATCAAAACAGTACGCAAGCCCGACCACATCGCCAATGTATCAGTATAGGTCAGAAGTAAGCATCATAGTAACCCCAGTTTCAAAATAATATTCCATTCCTAGTATGCGGCGTAGCAAAACTATATTGAATAATGACAGCGAACTTTTGAAGTATTGTTATGTAGTCAGTTGTTAGAGTAGTATAGTACTGACCTCATGTGGGACCATTATAGTCTAGGGCAGAAGAATGGAAACATTCACTGAACTACTGCCACACCGGTGGCAACTGAAAGCAGATCAACTAGGCTAGAAGGTAAAGGCGGCCATTTGGTTACAATAACTAACTTAGTTATAGGCAAACACAATTTTTATGCAAAATGAATTGCAAGATTGATGAAAGTGATGCAACCTGATGCGACCTGAAGGCTGTTACGGCATACACGTTTCTGCTACGTGCTCAATGAATAAGCACACGATCAGCCGTCGCCATGTAAACTTCAACTCAAAACGATAAGATTAGGCGGCCTTTGACTAGCTTATGTCGTATATGAGTTGCCGTTATCTGGATCTCCAACCGGGGAACTTCGGAGTGTTAAAGGAGGAAAGCCTTACTGGAAATTCACTGAATAGCCTCTGCTATATGCAGACCTAGGTCTGTTTTTGTTCTCACGGTTGTATAAAATATGCGATAGGGGTAATATGCCCACAGTTGGTGTAGACAGAAAAAGATTCTTTAACTGAGGCGCACTACTGATTTCCTCATTGACTGTTAGAGCCAGACTCATTTTCCAAGACCCTGTGACTAATGGTATCACTCTGGCTTGTGAGGCACCTCTAGTTTCACGCTGGTATATTTGTAGTTGTGTCGGTCACTGTTTTGCTGCATTTTGACTGGTAATTTGTGAACGACTAACCATGTACGTCTGCATTGCCGTATTGCTATTGAGCGTCGCCCTAACCACACGTGTGATCTATCACGTTTGCTTGTCGTCTACCGTTGTGGGTGAATTTGGAGATTTTGAACTAGGTGTGGGTCATCACTGAGTGAACAAATCGCGTTGTCATCGCAGGACGTGATAGTCATTCTTTATCAAACATAAGTGCAACTACTCAAATCAGTGTTAAATCTGACATGCTACCAATAGAAGCGGACGTACTTTCAGAAACCCGCCCACCCAGAACTACAAGATTTGTTGGCTTCCATCAACCTTGTCTACATGTTAACCATGTGTGTTCAAAACGTATTACCCGTGTTTCATCTAGGTATACACACTTCGTGTACACACCAAGCGTCATCTACTTCCATCTGGTTCGCATTCGGTAGATGGTTCTGAACAATGTGGAAAAAACTTGTCAAAACCATGAGTAGGGTATTATTGATCCGCGTGTAGTGCAATGGCTAAAAGAGGCTAGGTTTCACACCAAAAACATCTTTAATCACTATTATGATCATTGCGTTGGCGTCAGCCGTAGCTTGGTGGATCGGTGAGTTTAAAACTGTATGGCAATATTATACGGCAGCCACCGCCCCAACTCTTTTCACTTTAGGGTGTGGTGCGTTGCTTTACTATGAAAAATTGGCACCCTG
Organism: Paragonimus skrjabini miyazakii; assembly: GCA_014338405.1. Lineage (NCBI taxonomy): Eukaryota > Metazoa > Platyhelminthes > Trematoda > Plagiorchiida > Troglotrematidae > Paragonimus > Paragonimus skrjabini miyazakii. Next base: position 39,247 of record JTDE01001153.1, read on the forward strand.
TGGGCGGTCATTGCGGGGGAACCATTCTACTGAGGGCAGAGAGATTAAACAGAGCTCATTTGCGCCCAAAAATTCTAGGCTAAATTGACTCTGTCTCGCAAGCGATATGCTAGCAAAGCCAGAAAGCGAAGTATCATCTAAGAACGATGTGACGTTTGTGAGCAGCTAGTTTATGATTTACACCACCTAGTTACTGTAATCTTTGATACTTTATAGGTGGCTGGTCGGTAACGTTCGCGCCACTGGATCCGGTTACTGTCACAGCTACAGTGTTCTAAATACCCAATGCTATTGTTTACTGGTTATGCAAAACACCCGGTACTTTGCTCCCTTACTGAACGCATAGCCATATATGAGGAAACAATGCAACTTGAAGTTGGCAGAAGGTCACATATACTGTCTTCAGCTATATTCGATCGAAATTTTAAAGATTTTTTGCCAGTACATTCAGCGAATGCACAACAGAGAAAAAGTGTTGAATGTCACTAACACATCAGTACCGAAGAAGAACGATTGGATGTATATCAGTAGCGTCAAAACTTTTCAGCTCATTCTCCTCCGGCATCTAATGTTGCTGAATAACGACGCTTATCCACGTCGAATTACATATAGTCAGTCTTGGCTTATTGTGTACACACTGTCATGTCCTGTCCACTCACTTTGGTCCTTCATGAATAACTAATGCGAGGCAGTTAGTTACTGTTACCTCGACTGCAGCAGTGCTTTCAACCGTTGCTTCCTCCCAAGGTTTCTGGCAGTTACTTCTCATCATATTGTTAAATGACCATTTCTTGAATAGTTTTCAGTCTACAAGCTTGAATGTTCAAACGTCCTCCCCATTAATAGATAGTACGGGTGTTTTCCAAGATGCAGTTCTTCTCCATCTTCTGTTCCCTTTATATGAGCTGCATTCCCGCACCGAAGAACTCATCTTTGATTAAGTATGCGGAAGATATCGTTTCCGGCATATAACATCGTGACATATTTTGGCTGGATTCGTTGAAGTTCGTCTAGTACGTTTGTCGTTCTATGTTTGGTACAATGCGGAACACTGGATTCGTTGAAACGTATTTGGGTTGTTTTTAGGAAGTCGATCTTAAATTGCTTTTATTCTACCCTTTGCTATGTTCAATTACTATTCATGTGGAAGTTTGTACTAAACGTATACATTTTCTGTCCCCCTCTTTTTTGTAACTATCATCGCTTACCTATCAAAACATTTTTGTTTGGCACTGTTTGATATGCCCTCATCTCCATCTATATTCGGTTGTTTTGATGAACTAATCTTCCATTGATTGGTAGCCAGTTGCAAACTCGTGCTTGGTTACTCCATTTTGAACAGCTTTTTCCACAGGATAATGTGAGTATTTGGTTAATTCACATTCTAGGTGAAACAGCACTTGTACTGTAATTTTGTCAGTAGTACTCTAAAACTTTTACTCATTTCGGCTGTCTTTCCTCATGTTTTTAAGCTTGGAAGATAGTTTTGTTATCCAGACCGTCTGAATTAACGTTATTGGAATTCATCAAGACTGATTGAAGACATTTGTTGTAAGATGTCATTAGTTTGTTAATTCTCGTATACTGCTTACTTAAAACAATCAATTTATTCAAGGAGCGTAGACCTGAGTAGATACAACATTAGAGGTTAGAAGGTCACTGCCAATTAAGAAACAGTTTGAGTCAATACTTTTAGCTGGTTATCGATGTTTGATCAATACTGCTTCATTGATAGTCGAAAGTTTCGGATAAGGGTTACATAATAAAACAATGAACAATTTGATCAGGTTTATTACATAGCCAGTCATCCAGATGTGCTTGGCAATCGAGGATGATAGGTTATGTTGTCTCCAACCATGCCGAAGCCTTGCACCACAGAATTGGTCAGCCACCTGGGGGATATATTCCGCTATTCACCGACGAAGGCACCTATCCATTCTACTGCCGTATGTGTCATTGTAACTACAAATGAAGTGATAGACATACAAGGGGTAGAATGATCGAATGATCGATTTACCAGGTAACCTTTTAGAGATAGCAAATCCATGTATACATACCTTTAAGGGACGGTGTACACAACCGGCTAGGCATGTTTCAGTTTACTGTGAATGTCTGCAAATTTATGCGGGTATCCGTTAACTAGAAGCGTCTTCGTTAAGAACCGCTTTTCTGAAGCTAGCGTATCGGCCCTACAAATTCGGCGGGTCAAATTGGATAATGTTTTAACCAACCCGCGTTTATAGTAGACCGGCGCGGAGATAGTGTCGTGAGCCAAGAAGGATTATTTGTTCGGATAATCAACACGTCATCACAATAAACAAACACACGCATTTGCACATAACCTTGATCCAAGGGCGTCGCAGATGTTGCGGTTGCCAATGCCCAGTTCATGTATGGGAAGGAAACTTATTCATGTCAAAGTTTCTTCTTGTATTTTACCTCAGTCACTTCAGTATACAAACACATGATTTTGCTAAACTACTAAGTAGTAGGGTGAGTAGTGCAATCCGATCGCTAGTTTTCATTGCACTATTAAAATGGATATACTGGCCATGCCAAATGGGTATACGATAAACGGAGCGGCATACTGCCCTAACAGACTACCGATTGAGTGAAACGTCTATAATGGTTAGGTTATTATTGGATTCCATCTCAAAAGTAACAGATAAAGAAGGATGTAGAGAATTCATGACACTGTAAAACGTGGTAAAATGGTCATGGTCAGTAAAAATCAAAATGTCATCAACGTACCGTCTGCAAAAGTAGAATTGAAACAATATGGTCTGGTAATACTCTTCCTATCATTCCTGGAAAAATGTCAACAAGTGTTGGATTAAGAGGACTGTCCACAGTTACTCCCTCAATCTGCCTAAAATGGGACACTTCAGATTCAAATCGTGGGTTTTTATGACTAGAATATTATAGTCTGTAAGATATTGGATAGGAATCAGGATGAACAAAATAGTCAAAAAAGTTGACAGTTTCATGTAAAAAGACACTGCAAAAAAAATAAGTTGTTACGCTCACGGAAACATTTTTAAAGGCGTTCATAAAGTCAAAAATATCCTTAACGCAAAGTGATATTGACATTTTACATACCGGGTCGAGTAGTCCCACAAACCAACAGACAACCATGTGAAGTTGTTCATAGTCAATATCTGTCACAGGTGGACACGGTCTTCGTGAGTTTTAGTAGATCTTATGTCAGACGCTTGAGTCCTTGTCAGTTTAATATGTTTGTGTAGTGCTTCTTCAATGTAGTCTTGCAAAAGTAGTAGTTGTAACTTTCGCACTATCCGATTTTCAGTCAGCCCGTTGTTTTCTGGTGTTTTGTCTAGACTAACTTTTCTGTCGTCTGCAAGAAATGCGTTTACTTCACCCGAGGACTCATTATTTTGCATAATGGCAACAGACCTTAGTCGGTTGTAAAAAGAAGACGTCCTTCATACCTTGTAATTGTCTGATAATGTTATAGTGTATAAACGTTGCGAAACAATGCTCACAGATCAATGCTGAGGTGAACTAATAGACTATGTCTACCAGTTGGCACTATCTGCAGTTTTTAGGGTAAACCCCTTGAGTTTGTGGGAAAGGTTTTCGAACAGAACCTGCGTATGCAACCTATTGACATGTTTCGATAGTGTCTTGTGTTGCAACCCCAATGACAGCACTTCCACTTGAGTTCTCGTGAATGTAATGTTTGCCAACTTATAGAAAGTTTGTTGGAAATAGCAGCGAGTCATCCGACCGAAATGAACCCTGGTGATGGAGTTCCGTTGTACAAGCTTTTGTTTTACGAACTGTCTTCGAAGTGAAAATCTCGAATCATATGTGACAAATCAAGGACTAGCTGATTAGAACGTCAGCAAACCGCTGTTGAGTAATGACGAATTTGTACAATTGCTGAGCGGATGAGTTTAAATGAAATGTAGCTAAACTTACGAAATACTCTAAGATCAGCAGCAGATTCTATCTTTTAAGATGACATATGAACTGCCTAGGGGAACAATCAAATTGAATGCAGTCTTCATAAACTCCGACACGAATATATTCAACTGTAAAACAACATTTTAGCAATACTAAGCGATTAAGATACCGCGTTGATTTTGTGGGAAATCTTCGTTTGAGAAATATAAGACACTAAGTCTCGTTTGTCCAATTCATCAAAAAGAGAGAAGACACACTCTGCTGGATGTCAACGTTTCGTATGATCTCTTTAGCCGCCGTTATTGAAACTGTCAATTACGCGTTACTAATTGGATAATGCTAAACCAACAGGAGCGACGTAATAATCATTCTTCTTCGTTCTGCAGAATGTCCGCACTGAATTGGCTGGTTGTTATTGCGCATGCCATTCAATATATTCAAATACGTTGGATTTTTTTCTCTCCCTAACATCTTTTCGATAACTGTCACTAAATACAGATCGAAAACACGCTTTTTGCTAGATCCCATTATGTTAAACGCTTAAGTCTCACCTTGAAACAAGAGTTAATATGGCCTCTTCACGTTAACTCTATTTTTACTAAAATGAGAAAACTCACCTTCATATTTCACAACTGACGTTGTTTTTGCCCCCAGAATAGTCCTATCCCTTGTTTTGTTAACGCATGTTCACTACTTTGGCTACAGTGTTCTCATGGACTTCTAACCATAGATTTGAAAATTATTTTAAAGTTCATGAGTCATCTACACAACTGTGGCGATATTCACTGTTACAATCTCATGAGTGAACTGTTTAAAGTATGTAAGTTGCTCTTCGCTAATTTTTTCCCATCCTCCATGATCTACTATATTGTCATCTTTATAAATAAATTCTAAACTAGATCCAGATTAAACTCCACAAGTATGCACACACGCATTTGTTACTACCCATTTAGCACGCTTTCTTATTGATTTCGACATATTTTTAAATGACTTGGTTGTAAGTTGAAGTCATTAAATACTCTGTCTGTTGAAGATGTAGTTGTATAGACGCTGAATTTCAACCATAGTCCCTGAAACAGTTTCTTAATTTGATTCGAGATCAATAAAACTATTCGATTTCTTGATCATAATAGCTTGAACGTTCTCACATTACAGCATACGGGTTTGTCTGAGGAAATCAAAAGGATAGTTGTCTAGGGGAAAGTTTTGTTATTTATGGTATGCGGTTCATTCTGTGATATCGTAAAAATGGTCAAATTGTTAGTACATATATCGGTACATCGTGGTACAGATCCATATAACTGCATCACAGTTATCCAACGGGTTATGTAGGTTTAGATTAAGGACTGATATTTTTAAGTTGTCTCGTAATGCTCTTTTATTTCCCAACTGTCGTGTCAATCAGGCCTACAACTTTACTGACCGCAACCTCTGACTCTTAAAATATTTTGACACGTCACTTCGTAATGATTTGGACAGAATGATCATTTTGGGTAACACGGCGGCCATTCCTAAATGTTTGCACAAACATTCCGATCTGACTCCGCTACCGGTTTCGTTCTTATCTGGACTCCTCAGATGGAGATATTCTGAATGGGGGATCGACTCAGCTGTCCTCCGCGCTATCACACAATGTTCTTATCCACTTGGTCACCAGTTCCATGTCATCGTTTTGGAGGTACGGTAAAGTTTGTATGTAGTTGAGTTATAGCGTGTTTTGCTTCGAGCCTAATTTCCATTCAACCTGCAGTAATAATAGGCAGTCAATTGGTGTCAGCTGACCATCCCCACTTGGAACTCCTGACCAATCCATTCTTACCAGTCTTGTCATGGTTTACAGCTAGCTGTACCACACTTTTTTCTCGCTACAGTAGTTGCAAAAACATGAGCCGGTGAACTGGCTCCAAGAACCGAATTAGCTAAGGTAGATGACATCTTCCTTTCTTCTCATTCAAGAAAAACTGTTTGCCTACGTTGATCAGTTGTATAGGTATGTGAACTTCCGCGTAGCCAAAGGCTGCCACCTGGAAGACAATTTTTCCCATGTTATCAGATTTTTCTTCCCGTGAAATGAAAGACTACCTGTAAGCAGAAAGGAACAGGTTAAAAAAGTGCAGGATTGTTAAGTAGGGAACTACGGTATGAATACATCAAATATGAACCCAATCGCTTGAATTCGGTGTATGTGTATGTAAAACGGAGGCATAAAATAGGCCGCGAGTTCTGACAAATCATGAAGAAGCTTGCAGCAGCCACCGTTGTGTAGTCAAGGTCATATGCTTGAACCGACTTACTGTGGCATTTGACCTGAATATTATGCCCACATATCCACCGCTGAGCGACCCTTACGCATATACACCCGCAGTGACTGCGACCGACTCACAGTTTGTCAACACTACTGCGGTCAGTGTTGGTTGGTTGGCGGCATTTGAAACGGATTAGCGTGTCACAGTGACCGAAGCCGATGGACGCCTGCGCTGTGGTCAATGTTACGTGCACGCACTCACACGCACACATACGCATACACAGCACACACAACAAACCTCATCTCGGACATGCTTCAACCCAGTGTCCTCACCGGAGCTGACAAGACAACGAGACCGTACACACATATGAACACAACTCGACTGGGTGTCCCACGCACCGGTGAACAGAACACAGTTACAGTGCTCCGTGGACTACAGTGTTTCCATCCTGTAGATTCTTACGTTGACATCTATAGGATTCTACCGAACACTCCGCTAACACACCCACGGATTACATTTCTGTACTCTGTCCGAGCCTTTGCAGTAAGTGCACTTGTTATACTTCTCCATTATTTGCATTACACTTTGGTCGCATATCCTCCTAAATTATTTAGATGTTTGGTTTTACCGATACTACTTACAACGTATTGTAATTGGCTAGCCAGCATCTAAAGTCTCAACGAAGTACATTTTACCGCAGAAAAACCTGTTGTCTGTCATAATTTCCAAGCGACGAAATGATTTTTCCTCTACCTTCAAGGACTTATTTATTCTTTCTTTGTTCCGTCTTCTCCAACTTGAGCCAAACTGTTTTTTTAAGGAAATTATCCGATGGAAGTTCAACAGGGTGATCAAACTTGACGGTTGATCACTGATCGGTATTAAGAAATGTACGATGACTCTACGCTAACTTCTAAGTGAGTTGTTCACCCAGCAGTTGTCACAATGCAAGGTGATGATTTCCAAGGAACGGGTCGCACACATTGAGCCTTAAAACAAGAGGCGATCAAAAGTCGCTGAGTTTACGCACGTTTATCTCTTTCTTCAAATTTTCGACAAACTGTATTTCACTCGAATAGGAGCTCACATAAACACCAGTTTATCATCCATCTGCCAAACGTCGCTCACGCTCAACCTTTGTTTCTCATGTTTGTCGGATTCATTCCATTCTGTCGTCACTTGTTGAAAAATCCAGAGCAGTCCGAGTATGTATTCTAGAACTATAACGATTAATTTGACAGCAGTAACTGGGAGGTGTTACTTCAAATTCTAAACTGGTTTGACATTTCACCCCCAATAATTGACACGATAAGCTATTATTTCATCAGCCAGAAACCATTTACCCAATTTAATTAGCGAGCCTGAGTACCACTCATCGCTGGTTCTAGTATTTTTTAAGACCTTGTTTTTATGCATCACCCGACCAACTCATTTTTTCACCCCACTCTACGGGACATTTTGTCTGAGTAGGCATGCTGGTTAGGGTCTCGTTGCCTGTCAGTCTCCATATGCATATGTGAAAGGCAATTAGTTCAAGAAACTTTCTATCTTTGTGGAAAAAGGTAACCTTTAAGTCTCCGTTATTTATACTACACATTTACGGGGTACTTGGAGTATTAATGTGACATGATCATTTCATGCTAAAGATGCTTTTACCAGAGCCAAAAATACTGCTTTTTATATCCGGCGTTGTAACTCAGTCTTCATTCCATACCACTAGATCAATCAGTTTGGCTACGCACGTGTACTTTTCTACTGAATATACTGACTGACTGATTTTACTCAGGTTATTTTTAACCGTTGAAATTTTTGTCATATACAGAGAATATGCGTCATATAGTAGAGGATTTTTTTCATAGTCACTAATTATTTTTCCCCACCTTGCAACACACCGAAATTTTTATTGTCAAATTTTCATTCGCCATAATTAATCCCATTCCTTCAGACCACTCTAAACAGATTTCTACACATCCGACTAGTTATAAGTCTGTGTACTTGTTCAAGCACATCACCTCTTCTTATGTTCGTTATTTCTGGTTTAGGTTTATTTTCAAAGAAACATTGCCACATTCTTTGTTTCAGCCACGAGGTTGAATTATTCTACTTGAAATTGTTACTAGTGACGATTATTTGTTAAATTGTCCGTTATCTACATTATTATTGTTATTGCTACGTTTCTGAAGTTCTTTAAATCTTGATTGATTTTTACATCTTTTGTGTACACTGTTTTGTTAACTCCACTTGTACCTCTGTTTAAAATCATCACTGTCATTTTTGAATTTGGATTGTTAAAACAATAAATGAGAGTTTCTTCTCACCGCCTCTATCTTCTCATTGTGGGTAAACTTTTAGCTGGTGAATTAATCGCAAGGTGAATTTTTTTTGACTCCGCGTATTTGGTGACTTATCAACGCTAACGCTTTGCCATCTTACGCCAAGTGTGAAATTATTTATCCGACTTCGTCTGAATCTACTCTCTAACGCTGTCCTTCGTTTATGCACAGTGAATTTTTCAACTCAACAGGTCTTGACTTCTACATTTATCGATAAATCGTTCGTTTTCTTTGCACGCATACTTCTAGCCACCATTCACTCTCTTCACAGTTTTTCTTGGTGTTATATTCTTGGTCGTTTCTGTGATATGGTTAATCAAACCGTTCATTTTTCGAAGATGTAAGTTAGAAAAGAAAACTGAAAAATGATCTGCCAGTTGTCGAAAGCTTACTACGGATTTGACATGCTTGACTTCACCCGAATGCAGCTACTGTTTTCGTCAATTTTGATCACTGTCCGAAGGTGTGGAGCACTCTTCTTTTCAGTCTATTTGTTTACACTCATAATCCTCAAATTTTATTCTCAACTTGTTAACGTTACAGGAAACAATAGTAATGGGGGAAAAGGCGCACTGATCACTGCATTCGAAACGCTATTAAGTCAGTATATAAATCAATTTGGAACGTGTGTAAACAGTAGATTGAGACAAGTTGCGTACAGCCGGTGACCGGCATATCATATTCTGATGAAAGTCTCTCGTAAACTTGAGTTAGTCTCCTTGTTTTCTCACCTTTCAAACGTAGCGGCTAGTTTACGCTGCTCGGTCGTTACTGAAATAGATACAATATAATTAACAGAAAGGTTGAGTAAAAACTGGGTTAGATGAGTGCGAAAATCTCTTTGACACATTTTTCATACCCAGACTAAATTTATTATCTGCCGCTCCCTATATATTTATACATGTGTGTGATTAATCATGAAGAACATGGTTAATTATAAAAAGGCGGACACTGACCGATGGGTATTTTTATTATGGTGTCTTAAATCCACAACAGAATCCGTTGTCCAGGTGATGATGTAAGAGGTTTATTTAAGCTGCGCGCTCATCATCATACCTGTCTGGCTCTGTCTGTTTGTCAATATATCTGTTTGTCCATCTATTAGTGGCTTAGTATGACCAATGGGGCGTAGTGAACATCGAGAACGATCGATCTCTTGAAAACGTTGCGAGGAAAGTTCAGTGGGATATTTAGTCATTCCTACTTCTCATTGGTCAGTCCGATCAGTTTGATGTTAGCCAATTTGACCTCATGACCTGTGGCTCCGCAGTTTGGCAAAGTATGATTTCTGGTCTGCCCGTCTCAGGGTCGATTGGTGTTAGTGTAGCTGTGACTTCCAATGTTCACCAGTTTTTGCTTATGTTGCCAAGGTCATAGCCATGGCAGGGAACACAGCATGCTACACCCACTCCTTTATGCATTCGATTGCATTATTAATCTCGCATCGCTTATTTTGAAGGCTTTTGTCGTCTTGCGATCGATTTTAACCCCAGAATCTCCTTACTCCAATCCGCTGCGTTTAAGCTACTGTTTGTGTCTCTCATGTGGTTACGAACGGTATCCGGTTCAAATGCACACATTTGCCATGAGTGACTTATAGAGATGTTCCCCTCTTCTTTTTGTGATTCGGCATTGCTACAGTAAGTGGTTACTGACGGAAATAAAGTACACATGCAATTCTTTTTGTGCGTTATTAGACGTTTGCTGTTGACCGATAGCGTAGTGTGATGACTCGAGGATTTCACTGACTTAAACACAATAAAATGTACAATATTTCTTTAGCGTCGGTTATTAAAAAGCTCGTATGATCTTTGCTGTCTGACTGTTTGCCTTTATACGAATCGAGGACCCACAAACCTCCGATTTATTCGCCCCTCAACTGAAATATCTTGTCAGTGCTGTCCATAGAGTTGTAAGAGAATATTTGTACATTCAATGTAATAAATACCCAGTCACCATTCTTGACAGCCGTTTTATATATTACGTCTGATTAACGCATATCCAGGACTAGCTATTTAGTACATCTTACAATAAAATGTTGTCAATGGTTGCTGGTTTGCAAAATGCGGTCGTCCTTATCGTTCTGTCCAAGAGTGGTACTGAATGGATGGTTTCCACTTCCCATGTGACTTGTGATCCCAGTAATGCATCACCTTTACCCCCATGGCAACTGTTAATCTCCACCCGTGTGATACCATAAAAGAACAAGATCTCGAGAGCAGTGGTGCGTGGTATGGAGAATTCAGGAGTAAAAATCACCTACAGGCCAACAAACAGCCTTTCGAAGAAGCTTTGCAAAACCAAAGATCCAGTCACGTTCCATGAACTGTTTCCGACAGACATACCGTTCTCGATACTCGTAACGCCCTCGGTGGTCACGCGAATACGACAAAGATGAGTGACAGAGATGAACATGCTGATGAACCGGTAAACTAACGGTGATTCATCTATCATCCCCTTGTTTGACAATGGTTCATAACGTGAATCCGAAACGTCACAACCAGTAGCCATCACTCGGTGTTCGTCATTTCTCACATTTAATCATATGCATATGTTGTATAACAGGCAGTTTCGTTGTGATTAGTATACTTCTCACAAGCGACATTCAGCAACAAAAGGGAAAGCCCCAACGCCAGCAAGACGACGGACCAGAAGAGGCTAACGGGATAGTGTGTACGCATTATGGTAGAAGTGCCACCAGGGCGAATGACAACGTTCTGCTACCCAATGTCTGTGAATGCACGTCAGCCGTGCAAATGAGTGTACATGCTTGTGGTCCCATGCTTAACATAACCTGTACGGGAGTTCGTGCAATAAACAAATTTACAGGCTGAGCGTCTTTTGCAGTCACAACAACTGGTGCCGTGAAGTACGCGAGGATGAAGATACCCTGACTACAGCCGTTCGAAGATGGAAACGTCCGGAGGTTCCTGGAGGACTTCGAGGAGGTGGCCGAAGTGGTCGGAGTCAAGATCGACCATGGGAAGCTGGCTGCCATGCGGACGCTGGCGAAGGGCAGGGCAAAAGTGGTGCTTCAGGCAGCACAAGGAAGCCCCGCGAACATAAAGTGGGCCGTTGGGAAGAAGACGCTGGTGACTGCGTTTGACAGCCCGGCCGACCACCAGGAGGTCACGCAGCGGTTCAAGGCGGCCAGGCTGGGACAAGGAACGGATTCATCCGTGTTCGCTGCCACTCTGCAAGATTTGCTGGACAGGGTTCTGCCAGGATCGGATCAAGAACCACAACAGCAGTTGGTAACGGAGCATTTTATTGAAAGTCTCCCGATGACGATTCGCGACCAAGTCCGTATTGTCAATGTCACCCGGCCGATGGATCCTGACGAGTTTTCGAAGGTGATGCGGGAGTTGGGAGTAATATCCGTGGCCTCAGTGGATGCAAACGGCAATACGGACAAGAAGACACTGGAAGAATTTCAGAAGACAACGGAGCAGCTCGCAGCGGATGTAGCTGCCTTGAGAACATCATCACGAAAGAAAGATCGACTAGGGTACTGCTTGATCCTGGTCGGGTCAACTAGTAATGTGGACGATTGAGAAGGGGGCCGTACATACAAGGGTTGAAGTTGACGGAGAGATTAAACAGTATTTGGTCGATACAGGGGCGGCTATTACTTTGATTGCTCGTGCAGAAAAGCAAAACGTAGAACCGACATCCATGATGATCAGGACAGTTGGAGGTCATAGTCTACTGGTTGACGGTGTGAAAGAATATGGGGTGCGTATCGGTAACTATATTGTAAATCATCGTTTCATTGTGCCCCCAGAAACCAGGCAAACGATCCTTGGAGCCGATTTCCTCGCTGCAACAGATGCCGTGATCGACTTGAAGCTCAATAGGTTGTCCATCAGGTATGGCTCCCTGACACTCACAGTACAGAAACAGGATAGCGTCAACCAGGTACACACGGCTAAAACCCTCATTCGCACAGCCCCTTTGCTCCAGTGCACGGTCGAGAAATAAGTGGAGGTATTTACGAACGACGACGATCCGTACAGATTCTGCAACTGGATTGCACATGAAATATCAACAACCGGAACATTTCGACCTCATGGACTCCGCAGGATACCGGTTCATCTTGAGGAGGAATTAAAAAGGCAAGTACAGAACGTGCTGAAAGAGAATGTTATTGAAGAAGCCAACAGTCCGTACAACTCGCCTGTTCTCCTGGTGGAGAAGCCCAACGGGACGTACCGCTTTTGTGTGGATTTTGAGCGGCTGAATGAGGTAGCACAGACCAAAGTTGTGCCAGTACCGTCCGTTGCTGATATTTTTGTCAAGCTGCAACAGGCGAAGTTGTTCACAGTATTGGACTTACGCTCCGGATACTGTCAGGTATCGATCAAACTCACTGGTCGTGAGAAAACCACATGCACGGTGGGCGAAAAACAGTACCAATTCAAGCGAATTCCGTTTGGCCTATCCGGAGCACTGTTCACATTTCGACACCTGATGGTTCAGCTGGTAAAACGACTGGATAATTTGGCAGTATATGACGATATTATTGTTATATATAGTAACACGGAATCGGAACATGCGGCCCACATAGATGCTGTCTTAAATCGCATTAAGAACTCAGGACTCCGGATTAATGCCGAAAAGTCGCAACTCCGACGGTCACCGGTGGTGTTACTGGGGCACAAGTGGGTCAAGGTGAAATCAGACCTCTAACAGAGAAAATGTCGACAATTGGAGAGGCCGTGGCCCCGAATTCTAAACGAACGCTGAGACCATTTTTGGGTCGAGCATGATACTGCAGTCGGTTCGTGAAAAAGTTTCACTCCATTACATCACCACTGTATGAACTCCTTCGAAAAGACAAGAAATTTGAATGGACCGATGATGCCCAGAGGGCGTTCACGCGAGTGCAACAAGCGGTGAAAGAACAACAACTAACTCTAAAACTTCCGACTGCAAAAGAAACGTTCATCGTAGCAGCAGATGCCAGTGACCGTGGCATCGGAGCAGTACTCAAGCAAAGGGAAGGAATAATTGAATATGCCAGCAGGGTCCTGACCCCAACGAAGCAAAAGTATTCGACCATTGAAAAGGAATGTTTGGCAATCGTCTGGGCACTGGACAGGTGGAGGCCGTACCTGTTGGGTCAACAGTTCCACGTGGAGACGGATCACAAACCCCTGGAGTGGATCAGGACTGCGAGGGACCCGAGAGGAAAATTAGCCCAATGGGCATTCCGTTTACAGGAATATGGTTTCGCGATCAATCATGTGCCTGGTTTGAGCAATTGCGTTGCTGAGTTTCTTTCTCGCCCGCAGATATACAACGAACTCTATAAGATGGCCCTTGGAATCAACGGCTTAGCAGGACCCACAAAAACTAGTGCGTCTACAACGTCAGGACTAGGTCCTCCGGAAGGTGATTGATGCTGGGGCAAGAAGCGTGGGGATCCCCACAAATATTAAGGATGAATAGCTGAAGATAATCGCATCCCGATGGAGAAGAGTTGGCTTAAACAGTACGGGCGTATTGGCGTAGCAGCGTGGCGGTAGTCATCCCGAGACAACTGAGGAGGAGACTGGTAGCAAACTGCCATGAAATGGCACACACCGGATGTACTAGGACATGCGATCTGCTGCAACGAAGAGCACACTGGCCGAAGATAAAAGAGGATGTGACAACTTACGTGCTTGCATGCCAACAGTGTCAGTTACTGAAGAGCGACAATCGGGGAGCCCAACGGCCCTTACAGTCAATACCTGTCTCCGAAATCGGTGAACTCTGGTCGATGGACCCTATGGGCTCATTTCCACTGAGCGTCCGCGGTAACCAGTACGTTCTGGTCATGACAGAACATTTTACCTGTTGGATCGAAGCGACTGGCGTTTCGGATCAAAAAGCATCTACGGTTGGAGACATGATGATGAAGCACATCGTAGCAAACCACGGTGTACCAAAGGCGATCTTGACAGATCAGGGGCCATGCTTTGAAAGCGAGGAGTTTCGAACACGCATGCAACAACTAAGAATCAAGCGCATCCGAACGACACCATATCACCCGCAAACGAATGGCCTAACTCAATGTAACAACCGAACGGTCAAAGAATGGTTATCAGCCAAAGGAGTTGACTGGCAGTCTGCGTTGCCACCGGTGTTATTGGCCTACCGGGCGACTGTACAGGCGAGTACGAAGAAATCTCCATTTCAACTGATGTACGGTAAAACCCCTTCGACTTCCGGTGGATCAGGACATCTGAATATGGCCAAAGTACATTGATCCCACTAAACATTTGGTTGCCGAAAGAGAAAGAGCCAAACGAAATCTGAAAGTATCGCAGGCACACACAAAGGATCAATCCGCAACGCAACGGCTCGGAAAAACTAGAATGTTCAACCTAGGAGAACGGGTGAAGTATCGAGATCATCGGAACACGCGTGCCTAGATGGAAAGGTCCGTATTTGGTAATTTCCAGACGGGGTCCAGTATACACGATCAAGAAGGACGGCGAGAAGAAGCGAGTGCATGACAGTGAGTTAGCAAAGTGGCACGAAATACCGGCGTGGCGAGCCAGAAGAAGATCACTAATCCGGGAGGCAACACTGTGTCGGTCGGAGAGGATTCGTCAACAGATGCAGAGGAACCAAGGGACTTCGGAAGGGGGAGGAGTGTTGTATGACAGGCAGTTTTGTTGTGAGTAGTATACTACTCACAAGCGACTTTAGGAACAAAAGACCAAGCAGCTCTCACGGCCACAGCATATATATATATATTATATATATATATGTACTGTACAAGTGAGTGATTTGACGGTGAACAAAAGAAACACATAATCTGTTTCGCTTCGCTGAGTGAACATTCTCTACTCACCGTACGTTCAAATTCACAACAATACTACTTAGATCATGGCAATCTGGAGGTAGTCGCGCAGTACATTTCAGATCAAATGTTTGATGTCACCCCATGAACTTGTGCTCATTTCGCTCGTAACAGTTATTGGTATGAATGACAGAATAGTAGGCTTAATATGAACCTGGCTTTCAAAGTTAGACGATGTAATGTAGTGCAGATATTCTTTAAGGATAAACTATACACACATAAGTTAGAAAGGTCATCGTGTTAACCAGCCCCACGTCTAACCCTACGCCCTGATATCGGTCACGAATCTGAGACCTGGCAGATATACGAAACCAATCGTGTCTTCCACTTCTATTTAATTTCGATCATGAAGGTTCGCTAAAATCGATCGATCAAATCCATTGTGGAGTCAGTGGGATCGCAGGTGATGACCTTGACAGGGTTAGCTGTCAGGCGAGTAGCAAGATGTGACGTTCTGTCTCCAAACACAGTGTTGTAAATATGTAAATGTGCAGCCTAATTAACGGGTAGTGTCTCGCTCGGAATTGGTGTATCACATGCATAACGTCTACTTGTCTAACAATAAGTCAGTCCTTGGTGAACTACTGCATTCTGCAATAAAACTTTGTACACCAAATAAATGGCAGTTCTGTTTGATTCTGGGGTCCACAAGAGACTGACATTATCAACTCAAGCAATATCCAAATTGCTTCCCTAAAAATCTCGTGTTTTCGCTCTTTTTGGGTTGAATATACACCTGCTTTCTTCTCAGATAACAACTTCACGGTGGCGCAGATTGACTAGATATTTTCTAAAGATATATTCCAAACAACTGGTCTCATTCTTTTTATTTTCATTTTTCAGTCCAAAATATTTTCTGTTTCTGCATACAGGCGTATCATGTCGAAATACTATGCCGTTTTCTATGCATTCACTTATATGATGTGTTCTACCGGAATTGTGTTCACTAACAAACTAGTCCTCACCGTCTACAGGTATGTGTTCGTTCGAAATTCACCAAACCGAATCCTGACATTTGCTTCTAGATTTCCGTCCTTCATGATACTCGCTCTGTTTCAGGTAAATTATTTCTTCCAACCAATATACAGTTTCCCCCATTATTGATAGACTGTGTTCACGGCAGCCGTACTTCAAATATTTTTCGCTGTAAATCTGAGAAAAAATGAACGAACTGGAGTGTTTGTGAAAGTGAGTACCGTCCGACAAGCGGACTACAAATTTCTTTCAAACTATTTACAGGTTGCCCCGCTTTCATTTTGCTATGCTGTTGATATAGTAATGGGTATTGCTGGAACTGGAAGTTTGAGGTTTGCTAACGTTGCCCCTTAATCTGCTCGGTTTCTATAATTCTCTTCAGTCTTCCTATGTTTTCCGCTTTGAGGCATCTGACCAACTTCCTCATTATAGTTGGTGAACAACTATTTCTCGGGTAAGACACATGCAGTATGCAAAACCATCCTTATGCTTCATTTGATTTTCCAGAGTTGTTCGAGTGGCATCAGTATACGCGTCTGTGTGCTTGATGGTATTCGGCGCTGCAATCGCAGCCATGTAAGTTGTGTGATTTCGTGTGTGCATTGGTCGTTTCCTATTACGTAATTTCCGTTCCAGTGGGGATATCACCTTTGATCCAGTCGGCTACACATACGTGTTTGTCAATAACTTTTCCACGGCAGGCAAGGCCCTGTTGACCAAATCAAGACTGAGAGATCAAGGATTTACTAGCATCGAGCTACTTTACTACAATTCCGTGTTCACACTGCCATTTTTATTGGTCATCGCTTGGATCACGACCGACATGTCACAGGTGAGTTGGGGGCTGTTTTTCATCAGGATTGCTACTCACCAGTTGCACATTGGCCATTCGTCAGTATATCCAATAGTAAATTAAATGCTGCTTCTTGGTGCTATAAACAAACTATACATTAATTTCCAAAATTTCATTTAAGAAATGCCTTGAACCTTGAAGTGGGAATTACCGTTTTGAATAATGAAAACAAGGTTAGTTATCTTCACTTGCCATACCGCTGAGTAGGTTGTGGGTTAGGAAATTGTCAACATTATAAGTTTTGGACAGCAACATGCTGGGTTCAGTAGTTACATTGTTGGTGATAGAACTCTGACATACTGATGAGAAATCAGAATTGCCTGGTTCTGGCAATCAGTAGGGGTTTAGTTAGCATAAACCGATCGGCGTTCACAAATGATCGTGACTGTAGCATTCCCATTTACTTTCTGATAAAAAACCTTTTGAAAAAAGCATCAGACTCAGCCCTCACTCTTGTTAGAGTTCGCCAAAAGTGTATGTCCTTGTAGGGGCCCGGAGTACAACTCTGAGCTTACTTCCAGAAGACGACCATGTTGACCACTGCGCCATTGTTCTCACATTAAGGAGGATTAACTCGTCTTATGCAAACCTTCAGTCACACTCGTTAGTAAGTAGTGCTCCGATTGTCCGATCGCTCCGAGTGATGTTCAGTTTAATTCACATCTTCATGTACTTTTGTTTCCTTGTTTGAAAACTCCGATCATGTTCTCGGAACAAACGTTTCGACTCCCCAGTACATTCCTTTTTTGAGCAGCAGCAGCATCAGTAGTCGTCAAAATGGACAGCCATTGAATAAACGAAATATGTAAGCCAAGCGTTATTCCAGTGGTACTGTGAAAAACAATCATCGGTTAAAGTACAAGTACTCTACACGGCATTTCGCACATACGATGGTCGGCTGGGATTCACGGTATTGTTAAGGGGGATGGAGATCGAGAGGAGATTAGTGTTTGCGGTAGCATTATCACGGTCGTAATTTGTGATTATGATAATTTTGACTGTTCATGATAGACAGATTCGTACACCTCATGGGAATATACGGGGTATAGGTAGAACAATTCAAACACTCAATTGGTTGAAGTTTGCCAGAATAGCGCTGCTGATGTTTGACTTAATTCCTGGATGATTTATCCAACTCCCATTAAACAGTTATCTAGTACGACTCATGAAACTAGGTTTACAACAACGACTGAAATGTCACACATGCATAGAAGTGATGGAAAAGTCAGTGAATCTTTGGTGCATCAGTCAATGATGCACTGTGTTGTTTTACAATAAATGTTTCCTCTAATGGTCTGGACAATGATTCCCTAGACTATTCTTCAAAGCATTAAAGTTATAAAAACAGACCATCACTGAGTAAACAATTTGTACATTGTTATTCCGATATAGGCAACGAAAATCAAATGAGATCGTGACTGTCTACTTAGTTGATGCGTGAGCATTTTTCTAGGTAGCTAAAAATGGTTGATATGAAATTGTTTTCTTATTTTAAGTGTTTTAGGTTACTTCGATATCAAGGAGATTTCGATCTAAATATTGCTCTTTCAGGTATTACCGTTGATTTTCATTTCTAGTGCTAACTGGATTTTCGTGACTATTGTTTCTGTTCAACTTTCGAACATGTAAATTATGCTTAGTTCATGCGATGGAGATCTAAAACTGTGATAATCGATTTAGTGATAGAAGTCTTGTCTTCTTTCAGTGCATCTCGCTTTGT
Source organism: Paragonimus skrjabini miyazakii (assembly GCA_014338405.1). Lineage (NCBI taxonomy): Eukaryota > Metazoa > Platyhelminthes > Trematoda > Plagiorchiida > Troglotrematidae > Paragonimus > Paragonimus skrjabini miyazakii. The sequence continues at coordinate 58,154 of JTDE01001153.1, forward strand.
AAGATACAATCCTTTGTTACTGTTGCTAGGGCGTCCAGAAAAAAATTACTACTTTTTATTCTCTATGTGAAACGGATAATTTCATCGGTAAGACTAAAGTTTGCAACTACCTAATCAATTAAAGGCTTTCTATTGAGTATGGACGTACCATCTGCCGATCAGTCATAGATCCTCAGTGATTCGTCGCTCTGTTTGATGTACAATTCCCAACCTTGGTCATAAAAATGTTCTGGACAGAATTGGCTTGAGAGAAACATTGCTATCAGCAGTATTGACTTGTTCAGAGTATTGGCGTTAGTTTCGACTTATACTACAAATAGGAAACGTAATGATACTTTCTTTTAGTTTTCAAAAAGAAACCGTCGAGTTTTCGTAGTCATTCTATGTGCCACATGTGTAATCGACTAAGTGGGTTAATGGGACGGTCATCAAAATGGATGGAGCGACAGATGAAAATGTCTCTGGACCACCTACTTCTATGTCAGTGGTCAGTTTAGGGAACTTGAAAGTTTTAAGCTAACTGTGCGTTCGTACTGTTCATTCGAGTGGAATGAGCAGTTTAACTGGCCATCTTGCGATCGTAAGCAGCAGAGAACCAAATGTCAGAAATCAGGTTCATTGATATTTATAGTTTGTACATAGTTTTGATTTCTTGATCTATTCGTCTAATGTATCCACTTTGGTCCACAGGTAATTAATTACTCCGAATGGACCAATCCTATGTTCCTCGTCAATTTTATCTTCTCATGCTGTTCGGCCGTATTGCTGAATTATTCTCTGCTTCAATGCACTCATTACACTTCCGCGTTGACCACGAGCATCACTGGCGTGATCAAGGTCAGTCCCATTTCATATTTCTGACTGGTACATGTGAGAACGTACATAAGCTCGTAAACAAAATATTGGACAAGTGTTTTAGGGGTATTAGCCCACGTAAATTAAACATGCACGTTACACGCTCGTGGATAATAGACACCTGGTCATAGTTAGGTGGCGTGGACTGACAGTCTCCGAACTGGCATGAAAAAGAGCACGGCTCTTGATCTGCGGCATTTTTGCGCACCTATGTTAACTCCTTGTCTAGGTGACATTTTGTAAATCTCACTTCTCGATTGACCGATAAGTTGTGGTCAGTGACACTCAGTAGGCCGAGTTCGATGACATTGTGCTGAATCGAATGAACTGGTGGCTATTTGATTTAGCTCTAAGAACATATTTACTTAGCCACACGATATATAACAGTGCAGAGAATCGCAAGAGGCAGTGATCTTTTACACTTCGTTTTTGAGACAGATAACCGATGTCGAGTGCTCTGCCTATTATTTCTTTCTATTAGTGAATTTGTGCACAGTGCCTTACAGCTACTTCGTCGCCTGAAGTAATTGGTCTTTTCTAGGGTATTCAAAAATTATACGGCTAGTCAATAAACATAAAACTTTGTCAGTTAGCCCCTTTGTTTAATTCCTAGGTCGCTAATTTTGAGATGTCAGCAGTCAGTGATATGCTCAAAAGAGTGACAGTCATTGTGTCACCAGGTTTGATTTATCTTAGCAATTGATATGTTGTCTATGTATCGGCTTGCATGATTGCATGAAACGACTGCAAATGTAATGATGTGGTCTGCGTATATGTGCGTAGGTGGATATGTCTGATCAGTGGAAGTCAATTCTTTTCAACTCTATACTCAATTAGTGGTTCTATTGGCTTTCGATCTGTTCATTTGAGTTGAGTTCGATCAAAGACTTGACTGTTGGTACTATATACACAGATATCATCACGTGACAGGCAGCTGTGTAAAGTAATGGTTGTTACTAAATACTAGGTTCCACCGTGAGAGAAATACACCGTCTTGTTTACTGAAACACCTACTTATTGACGAAATTAGGTCAGATATTAGTAACATTAACAAAGATTATTCGTTTGACAGCGAATTACGCTTGATGTAACAAACAGTAATAGATCACAGCAAATCTCCTTTCTTGCGTACATTCAACGCTTTAATAGGCCATTTTATTCAGTTAGGCTAGAAAACAATCAATCACTTCGCTCAACTGTTTGATGGTACCACCAGTGAAGACCTAATCGAATACAACTGTGTATACGTCTTATATTGATGTTCTCAAATAAAATATCAAGAAACCTAGTGATTGTTTGACATTTTCCAAAGGTATTTTGCAAAATTGTCGTTGCATCACGAAGACAGTGTAACGAAGTTCGTTTGATTTCGATATGCTTCCTGGGACGAATAACCTTGTCTCATGGGTATGCACTACGCCTTGTCAAATACTCACGTTTAGCAACTGCCTTCACAAATTTGTGTGGAACTTTCAGTTGATTAATTTTAGAAGCGATTATTTAATGGGAATCTCATACATTTTAAAATCTGTTAGTATTCTCTGAATCGGAATTCTGGTCTCGTTCCTGTGAGGGCAGTGTGTATAAAACTTGTTGATTCGTATACTTCAAATTAATTACAGGCTAATCCGAATCGGATGCCGCCAACCAACATTAGGTGAGACGAAATCATTACAACTACCACTAAACTGATGCTGAATAACTATGATTTTCTTTAGCTGTTGCGCTCCATTTCCTGAAATCAGTCATTTTTCAGTTAACCTACAAACTGTGATCTATTTATCAGGGTTCTAAAAGAGGTAGGTAGAGCATATTGCAAGCAGTCGGATTGAGTGATCACAAGTGAGATGGTAGCTTGCTTATTCGACCTACTCGACTGACTCCGGCGTCACATACATCAAGGAGCTGAACAGATGACATCTACAAATTTGGAACAATTGGTTCCCTTGAGAAGACGTACACTGGTAGATACTGGCAGTTTGTATTGTCTGTTCAGCACCAAACAACAATTATCAGGATTGTGCATATAACATTAGTTGGATACGGGTGAAAAAATAAAACAGCAAATGAGTTGCAATATGTAACGGAAAATTGTTGGATTTACGAGAGAGAAAAGTTTATATATAATTGTTTTTGTACACAAGACGTTGGTTTGAGACGATTAATAGCGATCGCCCAGCAGAAAACGGGGATTAGCATGACGCTTTGTGAGTTTGAATGCCGATTCAAAATTAAGCTAATGACCTGTGACCAATTTGTATCTGGCGATGAACGAAGCCGGAAGTTTGCATGATCTTGCAATGAAAGCAATAGAGTGTGTAGCCACATTCTGAATCAAGTTTCATCCTAGAGTTCAGATACCTATCGGTTCTGCAGATGTAACATTCACCGCAGTTACAGGTAAATACAATGTGAGCTGGCGCCAGTAGGTTACTCTCAACTTATTGAAGGTAACGGCAACTTACGAGAATTATTAAGCGTTGCAGTGATCCGACTTCCCTGCCTCTCGCTGGTCGATCGCGATTAATCGTCTCACACCAACGTCGTGTACAAAAACAATTTTATATAAACTTTCACTCCCGTAAATTCAACAATTTTTCGTTGCACCTTAGAACTCATTTGCTATTTTGTTTCTCTCACCCGTATCTACCTAGTGTTGTACATACAATCCTGATAATTGTTGTCTGGTGATAAAGAGACAATACGAACTGCCAGCATCTGCCAGTGTTCGTCTTCTGACTGCTATGTCCATCTGCAAACTGCAGACTGATATCAGAACTACAAAAATTAGGTCACAGATTAGCGGTCAGTGGCATCCCGTTGGCTTGGACACAATGTTACGTCCGTTGGTGCTTGCATTCAGTGCTTTGGAAAATGCATTACTCTAACCTGACAAATGATACAATCCGGACTTGCTCCGTGAACGATTCATGACTTTTAACTCGTGATCATATGCTTACTGGGTTGCGTGTAGACAGTTTGATTAACCCTTAGCAATGTACGTAACAATGACAAACACAGTGGGTTACTCGTTAGGAATATACTGTGTAGTCTTGCGCTGTCGGTTATCAGTGACAAAGTCAGTGGTTCAAAATTCATATGCCTATCAACTGTAGTAGTGTTCACGTGACCAGACAAATTGCTTGCGATTTCTCCGAATGCACGGGCTCAAGTTTGCGAGCAGTGTGATTTACAAACCTGACGTCTTTGAGATAATAAAATCACGTTAGTATCCTGAAAACATCATGAACGAGAAGGCTGGTTGAGAATAGGGACAGTGAACAGTTTCGAACAGCTTGTGGGCATAGTAAAAAATAATCTGATTTCTAGCCAATTCTTACCAGTGCACCTTCAATTGTACTGACACGAAGTTCATTCTGTGATACTCAACTCAATTGGGGAAATGGCGTCACATCATCTGTACTGTTAACGGCACTGTATATATCGATTCCATTCTACCTAATTTAGGCTACTTAGAACGTTATTCAACAAAAGTTTCAAAATACATATCAGACGCAATTCTGTTTCCAGTCCAAAGAAGGATACACCCACTATTGATGTTCAGTTCCAATAAAAACGAAACTTGAGTCAAATCGACCGTACTGTACATTAGAAGAAGGAATACATGATCTTGTGTATAGTCTTTATTAATTAAAGATTAAGTTTTTCGACTGATTGTTGAAGCAGGACGACCAGTGAGTAATGATGACGCTCCATAATCCTGATCAACTGAAGAGGGGGACTATACATTAAGAGCATGACCCATGTTGGGGCACGCGCGTTTGTGCCACACCGCAATCCAAAGAATGCTCAGCGCACCTTAGAGAAAACATACACACGTGCATATCCAACAAAATCCATCCGTTCACGTTGTGCCAGGTGAATAAGCAAGGTGAATGTAAAAGCTACGGTCAAACATGTCTGCTAATAGGCGTTTACTGAGAGCCAGAACACTCATTAACCACTTGAATATCTGATCATCGATGTTATCGAAGTGTGAGTTACAGTCTGAAACGTTGCTATGAACTAACGTCAATTTTCTAAAGGTTGCATGAAAGTTCTGGAAAATTCCTTTAGACTGATGTAATTATTTTTTCAAGGTATCTGGAGCTAAGCGATAACAAAACGTTGAACTGATCATAGTTTCTGAAGTACCCTTCCGACAGTGGAATTATAATCTTGTTCCCCTCTCCTAGTAACGGTCATCAACCTTGACCATAAAGTGATCAGAGGATGATACTGTCTAATATCGACTGCAACCTAATCGGCAATCTCTAGTTCATTTTTCACAACCCATTACAGAGCCAGTTTGTACTATCACGTACTTGAAGTCGTACAGTAGTAATTGCCGGTCTTTGCTTGCTTCGAACAAGAGGTTTGTGATTCAGTCGACTTACTCATAAGTTCCTTTGCTAAAACTTTGCTTATAGGTTCTGTGAATATCACTTAAAACAAGATGGATTAGGATATCAGTTGTCGTCCGTTAACACTACAGTAAACTATCTGTGTGTACTACACTGTATCTTCTCGTTTAATGTAGTGTTTTGTAATATGAGTTTTGAAAATGTATAAGGTTATAAACATTAGTTACTTCAGTTTTAGTTAACGCAGTAAAAATGACATACAGTGAACAGTCCATTTTGTATTGTTCTGTTAACCAATTAATCAGATTTATTGGAGGCAGAACTGTACGCTATTAACTGAGCTTTCTGGGAACTCCCACAATGACTAGTGCTGAATCCAACCTAGTTTAAATCAATAGGGTTTTTGTGTCGTCATCTGTTCCATACAGAGATCACAACACCTCCATCCAATGTGTAATCTGAAGTTAGTCTCCAATTTACTCACTAGAACTGGTATCGATTCTCCTACAGTATGGTTAAAGTAACAATTTTCATGAGTGTACATAGTTCAACTATGATCGCAGTCGTAAACAGTATGAATATCTCCGTTTAGCGCTGAGGCTTCATCAGCCTATGTTTGCACGGATAACAGTAGAATGAGGTCAAACAATAATGATTCTGGCGCTGAATTACTTCGGAACAAAACGTGCAGGATACAGCTCAAGGTTAACAAGTTAGCAATTTAAGTACGTGGTCTTGTGATTTACTGTTAAAGACAAAATCCATGAACCCCTCATGCATGCTCATTGCAATGTTTTTCAATTCGTTTTTCAGAATATTCTAGTAACATATGTGGGCATGTTCGTCGGTGGTGACTACGTATTTACTCCAATCAACTTCACCGGAGTTTCCATCAGGTATATTCTAATATATTCATTTTGTTAATTATTGGACTAAATTGGTTAGTGAAAGGAAGACTACTGTTGTTAGGCTACAATTCCAAACAAGTAATCAAGCATCCGTTCTGCTGTCAAGTTAAGACCAGCCGTTTACTTTTGACTTACTAGTAAATCAGTCAAGTATTTATCTGCCCATATATCTTATCGCGTGCTGAGTTACGGAATCGATAAACTCAGAACAACAATAGTCTGAGAAGCAGTAAGCAGTCTCAGTTGGAAAAACGGCACTCTTTTTTTTACAGAGGAACAATATTATTTATGACTGCTACTGGACGACAAGCGTTTCTACGTTTTGATCGGCCACTTAGATATAACGTTGTGCGACCTTACATCAAGCAAATTAGTTTTTTAAACCGGACACACATTCAAACAGATTGTTTCAATCTCCACTTTCTACAAACAAATTCGACGCAGCAGCTCATTGGTGTTTTTGACTGGTTAGTACCGTCTGCAGCAGCTTGTGCCCGAACACCGATTGGCTGAAACTTTTGCAATCAGGAAACTATTCTGGTCTATTCGCATTACACGCCTACCTTTGATTAGTCTGTCAGCTACTCAGCACATATAGCTGCTATCACATTCTGTCACTTGTCCTTGAGTGCGACATACTACCAGAAGAAAGTTAGCTGCCTGCATATTATACGGAACGTTAAATTTGTAGCAGTCTGTGTCATCTTTTACTTTGTCAACAGTAGATTCATCCAATCCACAACCCAACGTGGTGGAAATAATGATTAGAACGAGAGGTCAGATAGGATCAGTGCGTTCCTCAGCCTGTCTAGCCATAAAACGTAACGGGGCCAGATGCCACTTATCAACGATCCTAGGTCAGATATCATGGATTTTCGGCGTCCTTAATTCCACGCTCATTCAGACAAGCCGCCAATTCACAAATATACCTGGGTGAATAAGTTGAAGCTTGTAGCAAATGTGGCTTTAGGTGAAAATTTACCTTCTAAAATCTGCTATCCGGAAATATATGTTTTCCATGATGCACCTGCTTGCTTGTAGATATACATAAACCGTAGTTAAAGAGCAGCACTTATTTGTTAAGAAAAATAACGTAACCAGCGCGCGATTAAGCTCCAGTATTAAGTAAACTCGTATCATTTATACAACTGCACTATTCACACAATGATTACAAGTTATGGGAAATTTGGCTATTTGTTGATTTTATGATGAATTTATTTCGATGACTCGGATGCGAACCCGGAGGGGATGGCTACGTTGAGCTGGCCTTTGTGGTTTCGGACAAACTTTTTGGACAGTGAGTAGCATTTTCACTTCTATCTGCTGTCAGCACTTACCTACGCCTGACGTGGGACTCCGGCAAACAGTTCGCCGGATATTCAAGACCGCAGTCATACCTGGTGCTATTTTAGGGATAGAATTTAATTTGCACTTTGATCTCACGATGGGTGCTGGAAAACAGAAACTAATCGGCTCTCGAATAGAACTTAGTGTACGCATCAGGGCTATCAACCTTCTTGTTTATCTATCCGATGTATCTTATCTTCTGTCATATTTACTTTAAGAATTCTCAAAATGTGTTCTTCCACGAATGAGCTATCCGCCTGCATTCATTACATGGGAACCAAAAATCTACCGATGCCGAGCCAAACAAAGTGCATGACCTCGAACAAATTAAAAAGTCAATTTTTAAATAACCTAAATCCCCGAAACTACATTACTGATCCAAACCATTGTTTCAATGAAGACAGTAACTTCAACCTAACTGGGAAGTCCTGATCACGGGGTTATCAATCGGACAGAACAGAGTGATTCTGTTCATTCTCCTTTCGAAATGATCGAGCAAGCTGAACACTATTCATACAGGGTTGTGGTTGAGCGTTTAGATTTAATTATTCGGTCATGCCTATTGTGAGGCTGCTGGCGTTGTGGTTAATACGCTAGTCTCACGAGCACGAGGGTCAGAGTGCAAACTCTGATCCGGACAAGGATCTGAACTACTGATGGGCTCTAATAAGAGCGGAACTCGAGGTTAGTGCTTTCTTTCGAAGTGGGTTAGCCGAAAGGCTTATCGGAATGCGAACGCTGCGATCAAATGTGGGTGATGTTCAATTCTGAAATTAAAAAGAGTTAGAACGACGTTCAGGCGTGCACTCAAACTCAAAATATTCCGTTCTTTTTAAGAATCCACACCTACCCTAAATATAAGTGACCGACATCTGTGTGGCGATTAATGTAACCGCAGGAAGATCATAGTCTCCGACAGACATGCTGTCCAAAAACATACAAGACCTGTCTGTCTTGCTGACAAAACCGTATGCAGTAAAGGTTTTCTAGATCACGGCTGCCACTTGTTGTCGGCAGAGGAGACGGATATCCCAAAAGTAGCTGGCCTCAAATCTATCGGCTTATTTGAATCATTTTGAACTACATTCTGCCTGTTTGGTGTCGTAAAAACCTTTCAGCCTTATATTCATAAGGTATTTTACAGCTTGGATTTCGTCCACTCCTACTTGGACGAAATATTAATGGCGAGTGCTTTCGAGGAATGTCTACAGTGAGTCGTTCAATCGGACACGCAGTAACTGTGAGTGCAGTCAACTACGAACTTAGGAATCTAGTTAATAATTCTTGGGCAACATTATTTCTCTGGGTAACGGATGTGTCCTGCCATCTAAAGTAGGTGTTATCACCACCGTCCCGGCGTCCATTCCTTTAAACGGCCTCGGTTTGTTGCTGGTTTAACAAAATACAATAGTCGTCTTATCCTTAATTGCGCGCTACTAATACCCCGAGATGTTACACGTAAATTCTACGTTAAGGATGCATTTCGCATTATTTTTTCTTGGCTGAAAGAAGCTACCTTAAACGTGACACCCTTGACCCAACCACATCCCCAAGCCTCTGTTTCTTCTACTGAAGATGCTGCTGTTGATGAGGTATCAAAACAGTTCTTTAAGATAGGCTGCTTATCAAGACGTCTCCAATCTGCTGGATGATGGCATAGCACAGATTGATGAAAATTACCGGCTATATGTTTGAGTATTCGCCAATTCCGACATGCAGTGGAATGTCACTCTTCCACCATGATCACGAAAAATTAGTTCGCACCGTCTGTATGGGGCTGTTTATCAGACGAGTGCCGCCTATGGGTGCCCAGGCATCTGAGCTGTATTTCGCAGTCTACTTGCAACCCACGTCATGTCTCAAATGCCTTCTGCTCTATCGCTGACTCTGTGTCAGGCATCAGCGCAACTTCGTTCATGTTTGCTTCGGATTACCTTGATAACCTACCTGCAGACCAAATGCGAGGACCTGAGTTCAAGGTTCACGCTACTCCCTTGCAGTGTGAGTTGCGTTTTTAGTGAATTGTGCGACTCTTCAGGGCATATGTGAACAACAGAGCTTTTCAGTATGTGCAAACTTGGTCCAAGATGTTCTAAGTAGCAAGACCGCAAGTAGCTCGTCGAAAGAATCGAAACTTTATGTTGTTTAAGATAATCTATTTGAAAATAGAGACATATAGGCGAACATATGTTTTCGATAATTCATCTTCAGACCGGTACAAATATATAAGGAGTTAATAGAGTTAGATCGAGATATCGATCAGACTTACTACAAAGAAACTAGATCACTGATCAGTCAATTAGTGGTGGCCTGATTGGTCGGTTACGTCACGCTTGTCCAGTGGTTTGACCGCGCAGGGTGACCATCGATCTATTTCCCTTTAGTCAGATTGCACGGCTACAGATGCACAATTTACATCTGTACTCATCGGCATCATCTGTAGTGAACATCAGCTGCTGATACCAACCTACCCCTACCAACAGTATCACATGAAAGAATTAACCTTGGATTAAAGGTAAGAGGGTGGAAATAGAAAAGACTTAATGAACAGATACAAATTTGGATAAATTCGACTTTGATAAACGCTTCCAAGCTGTTCACAAGAATGGTTTCTGACCCACCTTCCTTTACGAGTAATCGTAACTGCGAACTTAACGAATGATTAACCACACAAGACAGTTTTTGAGGTTTTCTGTTATATCATGAATTTTTCTCCACTGAGCCATGATCACTGGTACGTCTGTTTTTTTGGTATCAACTGCTCCTTTTAGTAATCAACCAATTCAACTACTCCCATACTTGTGTCTCACACTGGTTATCTTACGGCTGTTCGTAAACAAATCGACAATCTGGTACATTGATCACATTTTTAATCTGCCGTAAAAGTAATTCAGTGAATTCATCTTTTCTTTTGGTTGAACATTGGCTCTCCGAAACTAACTTTTGTTGTTTAACTCTCCGTGAAGGTTATGATGCCCCATTCCACAAGAGGAGTCGATAAAAGGGGGATTTATGAGCGACACAAGCACAGACTGTCTGTTAGGTTTAACTCCGTATAACATCTTTTGGGAATCAGTGTATCCTAGTTCTAGCATGTTGACAACGTGTTTTGCACATGACACGTGGTTCTGAGGCGTCTGATATTATCGCTGCGTAACGGCCCAACGTTTACGAGAAATGGCTTTAGCCAGGTTACCGGAAAATAAACCGATCGATTGTCAGTTAAACCTTCAGCTATATGAACAGCCCAAAACAATGTATATCAGTCCCACTCAACTCTGACGAACGAATGTTCGTTATTATGAGAGTCTGCTGTACGCGACTTTTCCAATGTTTACCTTCGTCCGTTCAGATTGCGACTACCTGATAATAATGATTCGCATGGCTATATATTTGTTTGACTGGGGAACACATTTTCATCTTATCTGTTCGTCTTAGATTAATCACAAACTACCCAATGCTACATATCATCACTTAGCTGACTAC